>CM036251.1:1856287-2073787 GCA_020698575.1 Bostrychus sinensis
ATTACGTTAACATACGAGACACCTATTCAGTTCGTTGTTTATGCTTCATGTAGCTGAATAACCATCAATGTGTTACGTTAGCATAGCGCACACCTATTCAGCTGTTGTTCTCTATTCTATTATTACTATAACTTGCCTTTCAACATGAAATGTCTGTTCTTGGTGTCGGAGTTTGTAAAATACATTTCCTCCCAAAAATGCGACTTATAGTCCAGAGCGACTTATATTCTGGAAAATACGGTAGCTATTTCTACAAAACACCTTCACATTAATCCCAGATTAGAACAGAAAGGACTGGGTCTTACATGGCCTAAGCATAGAATTTAGAGCGTTAACCTGCACTTGAGTATCCCAGTTATGATCAAGTATCCTGGCTTTCTCTTTGTGCGTGTAAACACAGTATCATGAATGTAGTATCTGACGTACTGAGCATGTGCGAACTCAAGAGACACAGCAAATCAAAAATGATGCGAGTGGCACATTTTGCCTCAGCAACCCGGGCTTTATAAACTCCTGATCTGGTAATATTCAACAAAGCGGTGCATCTACTCAACAATACGGATATCTTTTTGCTCAGCATTGGTTACAGTGGCCGTGTCTTTGCTGCTCTTAAACAAAACTACACCACAGCAGCTGGACGTCTTGCACTGCAGCTGTGTTATACTGAGAGAGAAATGGTTTGTCCGTACCTCCTCGAGTTGGCAGGCCTTGATGACGGAGGTGTAGCGGTACTCGTCGTAGGTCAGACCGAAGAGAATGTTGTCCCTGATGGTTCCAGGCATGATCCACGAAGTCTGAGGAGAGAAGGAGATCCGGCCGCTGTGACGGATCTTCCCCTCGGAGGGAACCAGCTCACCCAGGATCATCATCAACAAGGAGCTCTGGAAGAGGAATAACAGGGCTAAACTGGGGCTAAAACAGGGCTAAACCGGGGCTAAACCAGGGCTAAACCAGAGCTGAACCAGGGCTGAACCAGGGCTAAACCAGGGCTAAACCAGGGCTAAACCAGAGCTGAACCAGGGCTGAACTAGGGCTAAACCAGAGCTGAACCAGGGCTGAACTAGGGCTAAACTAGCGCTAAATTAGGGCTAAACCAGAGCTGAACTAGGGCTAAACCAGAGCTGAACTAGGGCTAAACCAGGGCTAAACCAGGACTAAACCAGGACTAAACCAGGACTAAACTAGGGCTGAACTAGGACTAAACCAGGGCTAAACTAGGGCTAAACCAGGGCTAAACCAGAGCTGAACCAGAGCAAAACTAAGGCTAAACTAGGGCTAAACCAGGACTAAACTAGGGCTGAAACAGGACTAAACCAGGGTTAAACCAGGGCTAAACCAGAGCTGAACCATGGCTAAACCAGGAAAAAACCAGGACTAAACTAGGGCTAAACCAGGACTAAACCAGGACTAAACTAGGGCTAAACCAGGACTAAACCAGGACTAAACTAGGGCTGAACCAGGACTAAACCAGGGCTAAACTAGGGCTAAACCAGGACTAAACCAGGGCTAAACCAGAGCTGAACCAGAGCAAAACTAGGGCTAAACCAGGGCTAAACCAGGACTAAACCAGGGCTAAACCAGAGGTGAACCAGGACTAAACCAGAGTTAGGGTTAGTGACCTGTACCACAGTTTAAGAACCTCTGCTCTGTGTTATCACAGGAGCGGGCTGTCAGCTTCATTACTGTGTTTTCTATCAGAAGGTTTGGTGGCTCCAGCTCTTTGAAAGGGTGTGAACAAAAGTCTAATATGTTTTCTGTGAAGCCATTTTAAATGTTTTGCCTTTTTATTAATCACTTTAAACTCAGCGGTCTCTTATCTCTGTTTACACCTGCATTTTCCACAGGGGACCATTGTAAAACAGAGCTGGACCCAGGTTTTCCCAGTCTCAGTAAAGGTTATGATAATAAAGAAACCACTTTGGCCCTGACTCCTCCACAGGAACCTAAGCTGTTACTGGGACTGAGCGAGGTTTACGGAACAGCCCTGAACAAAACACTATTCCTCCTCAGACTGAAACCTGTAGACCCAGCCCCTAAACCAGACTTGGACTCACTTTCCCAGAGCCTGTCAACTCAGTCCGATCCCCGTAGTCCCCAACCCCAGCCCTACCATCCTGGACTCCATAGACCTAGTCCCTAAACCTGACCTTGGTGCTACCTTCCCAAAGACTGAAGACCCCAGTCCCTAACTTAGGGCACACTCACACCAGGGCCATTCGAACCGTGCTGTGCCCAGGTACGACTGGGGAGGGGTCTGAGTCCCCCGCCGGTTTGTTTACAAGTCAAGCGAGCCGCTACCACTTTTAAAACCAGTGTAGTGGAAAACATGAGACCAGCGGCATGAAGTATCTGTCCCATTTAGATTCTGCTTTGAGTTTCACTCGTGAGACGCGGTCTTCTGTCACACTTTTGGAATAAACCACATACGAGGAGCAGCAAAGGCACCGCAGAGGATGAGTGAGGCTTCAAAACTACTGTCGCTGTCTGTTCTGTAACCCTAACCCCAGATCCCGTAGACCCAGTGCCTGACCTGGTCTTGGACTCTTACCTTCCCAGATCCTGTAGACCCAGTCCCTGACCTGGTCTTGGACTCTTACCTTCCCAGATCCCGTAGACCCAGTCCCTGACCTGGTCTTGGACTCTTACCTTCCCAGATCCCGTAGACCCAGTCCCTGACCTGGTCTTGGACTCTTACCTTCCCAGATCCCGTAGACCCAGTCCCTGACCTGGTCTTGGACTCTTACCTTCCCAGATCCCGTAGACCCGGCCACTGCCAGCATCTGTCCCTTCTCCAGGTTCAGGCTGATGTTCCTCAGGACCGGAGTCACGTACAGGTTTGTGAAGAACAGTCCTGGGTCTGAGTTCGGGGGTCTGTTGGACTTGTTCTCCTGCTGGATCCTCTCGAACAGCTCCCCAATGCCCTGGGACCAACACACAACACACAACATTTACAACATTTATTAATACTGTGCATCTACTCTACGCTCCTTTATGGACCTTAGGACTTGATTCTATCCCAGATATTTTGTTTTTTCAAAATCATCAGCATCACAGTAGGAAATTCATTCCTTGTTGTTTAACTAAACAACTGGTTCAGTCGTTAGTGCTTTCTCATTTGGATTATGCCTCAGTTGTTTGGTCAAACACAAGCGAAAACAATTTATACAGACTTCAGATTGCTCAAAACAAAGCAGCTCGAATGGTTTTGGGCTGTCCATACAGAACCAATGTGACTACTATGCATGATAGTTTGGCTTGGTTAACTGTAAAACTTAGACTGAAGTATTTCCTGCTAACATTTATGAGAAACATCATTGTATCAAAAACTCCAGAAATACTTTATAGTAAATTGTCCTTTTTTTCAGATACACATAATTACGGTACTAGACAAACAGATGAGAGGCGATGTGTGCTGCCTTCATGTAGAACTCACAAAATACAGCAGTCAGTGTTTCCATCGTCTGGCCAGGGGTGTGACGTATACTCAGGTGTGACTTATATATTAAAATATTTCAGGTGTTGGTTAGAGGGCGCTCTAGGCTTGTGTACCAGCATCTGCTGCACCTGTACCACTGACAATTTAAAATGTAAACATTACCAACAACAACTTAGGCTATAAAGACAACTGAGAAAGAGCGGAATAATTGGAAATGGAACTGATGCTGAGTCTGACGACAGCCACGCAGAGGAGGAAGCGGCGCTTCGTCTACCTCCGGAGTTGGCGGAGTTGTTCAGAAGCGACACCGAGGATGAAGAATTTAAAGGATTTAGTGATTAGGAGTGAGATGGTGAGTTTGGTGAACTTGTTATATTATGTTCTTTATGCTATAGTTATGTGAATAACTGTTAATATATTACGTTAACATACGAGACACCTATTCAGTTCGTTGTTTATGCTTCATGTAGCTGAATAACCATCAATGTGTTACGTTAGCATAGCGCACACCTATTCAGCTGTTGTTCTCTATTCTATTATTACTATAACTTGCCTTTCAACATGAAATGTCTGTTCTTGGTGTCGGATTTTGTAAAATAAATTTCCCCCAAAAAATGCAACTTAGAGTCCAGTTCGACTTATATACGTCTTTTCTTCTTCATTATGCGTTTTTTGGCGAGTGCCACTTATAGTCCGGAAAATACGGTAGCTATTCACAATGCCCACTCTTTACCGATGGTATTTTGAACATCCATACTCTGTCAGACTATATACTGTACATATTTATTATAGTGTATTTAATTTGCTCATATTCTAATTTTGTTTATTTAGCTCTACTTGTAGTTTAGTTGTGTGATACCACTGTGTGCTGCTGCTAACTGTACTTCTGCTGTTGCAACAATGCAATTTCCCCACTGAGGGCCTAATAAAGGTTTTCTTATTTCTTCTTATTCTTATCTCTAATTGAGTATACATTATGCCGGTGATTAAACAGTTTCCCGAAATACAATAAAAGACAATTTCCTGTCTTGCCACCATTTTCAAATTCTCCCACTGACACATGTTCACAGCGGTCTGCAGCAGTTCCTCCTTTTGTCCGTTTCCAGTCATTCGTCTCAGGTTAAACTCCACAAAAGCTCGGTCTGAAAAGCCTCGTCGCCTCTGCCTGTCACCGTCTTGTTCTGCCTGTATGGCCTGTCTCTCGCCTCTGACCCCGGTGCTGTTTCGCGGGTCAGCGTACTGATCCGGTGACGTACGCTCTGTCAGTGCAAAAAAGACACTCCCCCCCTCTCTCCCCTGCATTCATCTGCAAATGGAGCGTTCCGGGAAGAGGAGAAGTGGGGACTAAGCCGGGGGTCTGAATGGACGCAGGAGTTCCCAGCAGAGAGCGAGCTGCGGCGGTGACGGCGGCGCAGTGATTAATTATGCAGAGTGAAGGCGAGAGCGACGGTTCTCACGGTGTACGGTGGTCTGAGTCTGAGTGAGGAGTTTATAGGTGTTAGAGGGAGATAAGATTAAAATACCTGAGCAAACCGAGGCTGGGAAATGACTGGGACAGGGGACAGGGGCAGCATGAGGTAAAGATGCAACAGAGGAACTGGAATAAGACTGGTTTTATTTTGATGTTTTAAGTTTCCATTCATCAATGTCTTTGATAAACTCTGAGCTGCTTGCTTTAGGTGGGAAAAGGACTCGTAATTAGGATGTAACAATTCTTCATAAATCAGCTAAAAATCGATGCATAAGAGAGAAATTTTGAATCAGTGTGAAAAAAATTCATCGAGATGTCGCTTTAAAACAGCGTGCAGGCCACCAGAGTATAATGGAGCGTAATCTGACTCATATTTGACATCATCACCTGACCATTTTACAGAAGAGAAACATGAATTTATATAAAGTTTTAGTTTACAGGACTCGTAAAATCATTAGCCTGACGAACTGGGAACGTGAAAAGACTGCACAAGAGCTTCATTACTCGGAGCGCTCTCTCACCTCTCGCACAGACAGAGGAGCGCACACACAGCGCTCAGGGAACAACAACAAGCCCAGGACAGAGACATCTGAAGGTTTTATTTAGGCTGCACCTGTTTGCTCCGTTTACCATCGCTCAGAAAGTAGCTTGTTGTTAGCAGCGAGCTAAAGCAAAGCTAAGTGGCTAACAACAGCTAAAGTTTATTTGAAGTTTCAGTGGCCCCTCCCCCGGAGCGTTTCCATGGAGATCAGAGTCTTTACTGAGGATGAGTCTTTCCTCTTTGATATTTTTATAAAACTTGTCTTTTATTAGGCTCATTATAAATCACTGAGGCCTGGATTCATGATGAGCTGCTTCTCTGTGTGCTGCTTGCTACTGAAGTGGCTCTGTTTTTGGAAAAGAGAAAGGTGTTAATAAAAGTGGCTAACAAATTAGTTTATTATATTTTTGTTATCTTTACATGTCACTGTTTTAATATCTACTTTTTAAATTTAATTTCTGTTAATAAGAAATGTACAATTTAAGTTTGATAAGGAGACACAAACAGGCTCTGTAAAAAAATCCTTTTGGTCATAATTATACTGCAACTAAACCTGCAAATAAAAATTGTAAAAAATCATAATCGTGAACATAAAATCGTGAATCGAATCGAATTGTGACTTCAGTACATTATTATATCCCTACTCTTTTTCCATTAATATTTCAGGTTTTATATAATGTGGAAAACATCTTTTGGGGAGCTGATACTTTGACTATGTGTCCGTTGCCCCCTGTTGGCAACAGCTGGGGACTGGACAGTGCATAAAATGGCAATTTAGCACGGCTGTTAGCGACATGAGGCTAACAGATAGATTTCTGAGCTGATGCTTCGTAGTGACGGAGGTTTAAGGCTGAAATGATCAGAACCAGTCCGGTGACGGTGTCTGAGCTTTAGAAACGCGCAGGAGCACTTCCTGGTTTCACCGTGTCTACGTAGAGCTGTGAGACCGAGCGTTTTCAGCTCTGGAGAAGGGCAGCGCCTCAGCATACAGGATTACTCAAACAGAATACTACTGCAGCTCTGTTTCTGAGGAGGAGACGACGTTAGAACAGGGTTAAAGAGAGGAACAGGACACAGAGAGAGGAATAATGAGCTTTTAAATAAAAATTCTCTTCAAAATAATTGTACTTAAATAGAAGCACAAATACTAAGACTTTAATTTATGTAGAGCTTTAAATGAATTTATTTATTAGACCTTTTTATCTTCTTTTCTAACTTACCATTCGCAGGCTGCTGGATATGTCCTGAACAAAGAAAACGGCTAAATATAGAGACACTTGCAAATGTTCTCTGCCCATGACATTATATACTTAAATTAATTACTTCATTACTGGTTCAGAATGTTTTCTAATTTTTGGTGGAACTTAAACAATAAATGTGCCTTTTGTTAAGACCAGCTGCTAGCTCCAGTTTAGTTTAGAATCTTATTAACTTAATTTAAAGTGATTGTGGGTTTATAAATGCTCAGAAGTGACTGACCTCGTCCCATGAGGCAGAGACGTTGACCAGCTCCAGTTCTGTGGTGGTCAGGTTGTACTCCAGCACTCGGTACTCCTCCTTCATCAGGAACTCCTGCACAAATAAAACAGGTTTAAACAGAATACTCCATGTTCCACTGTTTCAAACTTTCTTTTACAGTATGTTTATCGTCAGTTTGGTGTAAAACAGACAGCAAAAACAAACAAAAGTTCCTGCCAAAACTGGGCTCTGTCATTTTACCAGCAATACATTTACAACTGAAGTTATTTACAGGATTGTGGTGAGTGGCAAGGTTTGGATTCCCACACACGTTAAAAAAAATTATATTTCTGACTTTTGACTACCTAGAAGTCTTTTCCCTCTGAGGTATTAGGGAGTATCACACTTAGAATACTTTAAATAGGCACATGAACTTATGATGACAGCTTATTTGTATTGCTAATAGTTATTTATATTTTACATTTTGTATTAATTTGGTATGATAATTGTATGTTTGGATTGATAATGATACAGGGAGCCAGTTCTCGAGCCTGACTGGATGATGTTTTTGGAGGCGATACCTGAACTTATAAAAGGTGGAGGGAAAGGGCTGTCCTCAAACCTGATGAAGGTCTGACTGTGACCGAAACGTTGCTCAATAAATGACTGAATGAAGAGAGAGACCGTGTGCAGGAGCTTTATGATCTTTTCAAGTTAAGTACTCCTCCTCCTACGCACCGTTGTTATCTCAGGTGTGCAGCGATTACCTTAAAACGTTTAACTCTAGACAACGTACCATGGCGCTGCTCAGCAAATATAAGATCCTGTCTGACTGGCCAATAACTTTGAGATATAAAACGTAAGTTCCCTTAACAATAATAACAATATTACTGCTGCAACTACTCTCCATTCTTACTTTAGTCTAATTCAGTGGTTCCAGTTGGTTTTGAGTTGGTTACCCCCTGTGATTTTTGTCATACCATGAAAAAGTGATTTACTGTATTTTAGTACAATATACATTTTATGCATATGTTAATGTAAATGCTAATTCTCCTGCATTTTTTTTGCTTGAAAATAAAATTTGAGATAAAAAATGCCTTTAGAATAACAATAAATGTGTGTGTGCTGTATTGTTTGATTAATGTTGTGACTAACTATTGAGTCTGGTTTTCGACTGTGCTTATTATTGCACTGTAACTAATTAATAAATATACTCAAGGAAAAAAAAAAAAAAAAAAATTAACAATAAAAAATGTATTAAAAATAACAATAAATAAAAAAATAAACAAATAAAAATATAACAGTATAAACTTCTATTACAGTAATACATTTACCATATGTTTCATGTTCAAAATAAAAAAAAATAATCTTGAACTTTCTTAAAATCTTAAATTTTCAATAAAAATAATTAGAAATATTTATCATTTGAATACCTGTCCTTTGTTATATATATATATATATATATATATATATATATATATATATATATATATATATATATATATATATATATATATATATATATAATAGTTGTATAGCTATTTAAAAATATTTTTAGTAGTTTCACCTCTGTTTAATCAGCTGTCAGTGAGACACTTGTGCATGTTGGAGGTTTGCGCAAATATTCTCCTTTCAAATAATAAATAATTCTAAGTACCCCTTGTAAAGAGCTTGCGTACCTTCGGGGGTCCCCGTCCCTCTGGTTGGGAAACACCGGTCTAATTCCACAACACAGGGTTTCTAATTATCATAATTATTTATTTTTTTTGGGTTAAACGTCATGTAAAAGATTACTCAAACCTGCTTAAAATTTAGAAAAAGTGATGACTGGAACTGTGAGCAGATTGGTCGCTGTCCTGTTTTTGTGAAAGAAGTGGAATCTGGTTTAGCCGCGGTTAAACCGGTTACAGCCACAAACATTAGCCCTGGCAATAAAAATGTACAATGTGCTATGAGTAGAGCCCGACCGATATAGATTTTTTGAGGCCGAGGCCGATACCAATATTAGGAAACAAAAAAATACTGCTATCCGATACATCGGCCGATACAGTTATACATCAGGAAAAAGTATTTTAAAGCATTTTTCTTTCGGCTCTTGTTTACATGAAAAATGGCGTGTACACCCCAGGCCACTTTATTAGACTAAACATCTTTTTAAAATGTTGTCAAAAGCTGCTTATTGTTCTTTATGCTGACTGTTGTAGGCTGTAGTGGGCATTGGTGTGGGGAGTATTATTATGCATTTTATGTATTATATTGATTTATTTTATTTAGCTTTAACTAAATTTGTTTAACTTAAATTTAATTTAAACTTGCTCTGCAAGTAGAGCATGGGGAGAACCACAAAATGCATTTTGAATTTTTGTTCTAAGGTTCTGTGCCAGAGAAATGAGCAAAAATATTTTTATTGTCATTTTGAGCTTTTCAGGCCATGAGAAGGAGATTTGGGTAGTTTCCTATGAACTGCAGAGTAAGAGCCCAACTGTTTGGAAGCACCAGCGCCCTCTGCTGGACAAATGGCTGAAGGCCATCATTTGCAAGTAAACAGGTCTTATTCCAGCACACAGTAAAAATAGTACTGTTTATATTGGTGATATCTGGCAGATTTCGGCTGATAACCCATCATTTTCTAATGGTCTATATCGGCCAATAATATCGGCTGGCTGATATATCGGTCAGGCTCTAGCTATGAGTTTAGTTGCATGTGGACATGAAGCCCCGTGACTGGTCGGTACCCAATGAAAACACCCAAAGCCCAAAGTGAGAAATGACCCTCATGGCGGCCCATACCTCAATCTTCTTGACCAGGGCCATGGTGTCGTACCACATCTGTATGGAGCCGGGCAGCTGGCGGGTCAGGGTCATCCTCAGGACCATGCAGTAGGAGGCGGTGGTGAAGATCCGCCTCAGGATGATGCCCTTACTGAGCGCGTGCGGGACGATGGCCGACACGATCACCAGGATGGCGGAGAAGAAGTAGGCGGCGCTGTAGAAGTAGCGCAGCGAGCCGATCTTCCTCGTCAACGTCACCTCATCCCTGGAGAAACAATGACTGCGTTTACACGGCACATCATTCTCCAATTAAGGTTCACATTTAGATTAAGCTCACATTCTAAATAAGGTGTTTACATGCGCTACTGGAATTAGCATGTTCCTGTTTACATGTCAAGAGCATATTCTGATTAACCTTAAGTTAGAGTTTTAAATGTTGTGTTAATATGTGAGATATAAATTGCATTTATAGCAGATTTAAAACATGCTGCGTTGTCTGTATTTAATAAAAGGACGAGAGTAAATCCTGGAGTGTAGCGGTGAGAGGCTGGAGGTAAAGCTAATGCTAACGCGACGCTACAGCTTCTGTTTCCTGTTTAGTCCCAGCTTTCTGTGCAGTATATTTTCCGTGTTGTGCAACCGTACTGACCCTACATTTAAACAACTCACTATAGAACATCACTAGTTTGACTCATGTTAATATAATGTTAAAAATAAACGCAATGTTTGTTTTACAAAGTAAGAGCCCCACGGTGCCGTCTAAAACCGGAAACAGCTGTTGCTAATAACCGCTAGCTTGTTTTGCTGAGAATAATGCTGCTTTGACCGTTTTCTCTTGAATTAAGAAAGTTTTTATCAGTCACAAAGCCACCTTAACTTCAGCCAAAAAGGTGAGAACAAGCAATAATCTGATGAAGGTGTTTACAAGCAGCAATAATCAGAATACGATCGGAACATTCCAGGTTTCTTAATCTAATTAAGGTCATTCTAAAATGGCGTTTACATGACGGTATCTTATTCGGAGTATGCTCATGTTCGTAACCTCCCTGGTTTGAGGTTACGTTTAGGAGATCAGGGAATCAGAAAACGTTCCAGGTGTTTTGTCACGAGAAAAAAAATTACTTAAAATAAATATTTTTCATATATTTGGATTCTGAGCAAGAATGTACTCCGTCACACTCACGAGAGAGCGACAATATCAACAATATCAATCTGTAAAGCACATTAGTCAGAGTTTACCACACACTAAATATAAATTCCATGTAGATTTTACTGTATTAACATTTTACACTGATTTGGGATGTTTTTAAGAATAATTTTGGGATTTTTGCCTGATATGATAGAGACCGTTTCTGGATTTAAAAAAAAAATCTTTTACAATAATCACTAAAACCTTTTGCTGACATGTTTGCCTTTTTAAGTTTTTTTGTTTTGTTTGCATATTCACCTTTATATTTGCGTATTATTATATCGGTGAGACAAAATGCATTTAATTTACACTTTATACTTTTCATCCGGAAATCCAAGTTGGACTGTTGGACATTATAAAATCTTACAAATATCAGCTGCTACTGAAGTGTTGGACCATAAAAATGACTTGGAGATGGCATATTTTAATTATATAGAAGTAACTTTACATATATTTTATATTTATGGTGAATAGGTTACATAGTGTTAAGTTATTTTTAGACGATGGGGGTAAATATTAGATTATGGTCTAGTTTGAGTTAGGGTTAAAGACAGATGAGTATTTGGTCTGGATGTATTTTATTGTGCGACTGCAGATGGAAACTCGCTGTAGCTAAATCTGGAAAGCAGCTCTTCCCTTGTAAGATTAGTGTTTGCAGAAGGTCGCTCTCAAATAAACAATAAACAAAATGCGTGTGTGTGGTCCATATTGCGATGGCTCAGCAGTGTGCAAAGCCAAATAAATACGTGCAGACTCAGAGCATCGTGCATTATGTTTACAAACTGTTTGTAATCTGCAGGAACAGGAGCATGAGGAAAACCAGGGATAAACCAGGAATAAACCAGGACGATACAGACCTTTCTTGTGTTTGTGAACAACAGTTTACCCAAGCATCCTGTACCAGAACATCATGCAAACCGTAATACATTTTCTATGGATGAATTAGCATTAGCCACAAGAAAATAGCTGGTTTTAGATAAGCAGGATATTTTTGGCAGCAGACAACCACTCAACCACATGCGAGTAATATCAGAGCCTGGTTTGGTAACATCACTCTTTAATTTAACGTAGCAAGTGAAGACTGTAATTAGCATAAAAGCTAAACGATACGTAAATTACATTTCTTAAAGGTTCTGTAAGCAGCCTGCGCTCTCCTGGTTTGAAAACAGCACTGCAGTCTGAATCTAAACAAAGGTCTGCCGGTTGCCAGTCTTTCTGCTTTTCTGATTGGACGATCGTCGATGCAGTTTTAGAACCGAAACAAAAAATGTAAACAAAACCAACTTGGGTATTATGTTTTTTACATTCACATTTTTTTTTTATAAATCAGCTGTACCATTGTTATAAGTAAAGCTAATATTTGGTTAAAACATGTTTACCTCATATCTGTGGACACACATGGGTCATTTTTATGAAATATAAAAATCTATATTGCTCTTAGCTCCTTTAATGTCAGTCTTACACAGGACAAGTAGTGACAGAAATGTGTCCAAAAGTGTTCAGATTTAATTCATCAATCTTCAAAAATCACTTTAGAGACTGGGCCTGACTCAGATCTGGATGCTGTTAAATCAGAGTCATTTTTAATAAATACAACAACAACCACTTGTTCCTAAATTCATATTTTTATTTTGTTCTTTAATGAGATGGAACGCTAAGCAGCACAGGCTGCTCCTGAAGGGTTTATAGTCAGACGCTGCGACGGTGGTAGGAGTCCAGCGTAATTATGATTGCTCAGAATAACTGCACTGTAAAAAATATCTGTAGATTTCAAGGTAAAAATCTGTAAAATCTCAACAGTTAAAGACCGTAATTGATAAATCGGCAAAATACTGTTTTGGCTACGGTAAAAACTGTAATATTAAAAATAAGGCAAAATTGTATTTTTTAGTTTTTGTTTTTGTCATTTATACAGTATAGCACTGTTAAAATAACACCTTTTTAAAAGATAATAACTTTAAATTTTACAGTAAATGTTGATTAAAACGTAAGTCACAAATTGTAAAATATACAGTTAATCTATTTTTTTTGAAAGATAATAACTTTAAATTTTACAGTAAATAATAATAAATACTCAAGTCAAAAACTGTAAAAACAACATTTGTGATAATATTATACTGTGAAATTAAATACAGGCCTCTTGTCATTTTTACAGTAGAATTCTGGCAACCACAGCTGCCAATTTTTTACTGTAAAATGTAGTTTTTTTTTACAGTGTGATTATAAACCCAGTGAACGGCGCTGTGTCTGCAGACCTCCGCTCTCGTGCACGCTCTCTAAATCTGACTGATATCTGTGATCTGTCCAGGAGCTCGTGTATCTGTCCTGTTTCTGATGGAGCAGTGTTACGACTGATACTGCTCTGCCTGAGTCACAGAGAGGTGCAATAATCCTCCAGCACGCCTCAGATAAATGTGGAGACGGAGTGAAGGAGGCCTTTGATATCGCTGATAGTTCTTAGAAACATCATGAAAAAACATTTAGGAGATGTTTCTGCAAATGAGGAGTTGAAAAAGAAGTTAAACTGTAACATTAAAGATATAAGGGAGCTTTAATATAAATGGTAGCTGGCTATTGTATAGGTGTATTAGAAAAAAATATTAATATTAATGAACTGTGGACTGTGTGGGATCTGAAAAACCTCCATCAATCGTTTTCGTAAACCATTTGTCCATTGTCTTGTCAATCATTTTGACTTTCTAGTTTGGGTGATATTTGTGCGTTCTACTGCCTGCGCATGCTACAAAGTCTGCTCATGCAGCTCCGCAGCGCAAAACGGCTGAGGAAGGCCGTGAACCAGGCGGTCGCAAACAGAAAACAGCTTTTGAGGCATAGGAGAAGAGAAGAAACACTGCAGAGGAGCAAAGTAAATCCTGTGTGGTTCTTGGTGTGTGCTAAAGGTCACCAAGTTTCTGCTGGAGGTGACTTTATCTTATTGTTCAGTGAAAATAAGACTTTTTTCTGTAGCTGCTGAAACATTTCCAGTTCTGCTGTGACAGTGTAAAGTCGCTGTGGAGGCGTTCTCTGGAAAGAAACAGTGAAGGACGGGGGGTGGCCCTACGAATGTTCAGCAAACTGTCATTGGTTTCTCAGCTGTCGAAAGAAAAAACTCCTTTATGCCTTTAACACAGAAAGGATTTAGTCCTCAGACCAGGTTTATTTCTGGTTTAACCCTAAATTTCTTTGTTTAGTCCAATAAAGCCTAGTTTAGTAAGTGATTTAATATTGTTTTAGTTATTTTTTAGTCCTTAGTCTGCAGCTCACAACACCTAAGTCTCAAACCTTACAACTGCTCCTGTTTTTAGTCCTAGTTTAGGCCTGGTTTAATCCTAGTTTAGTTCTGGTTTAGGTTCTTACTGTCTGATGTTCTTGATGATGGTCTCCATGACGTCCTCCCAGCCGTACGCTTTGACCGAGTGAATGTTCTCCACGATCTCAGAGGTCAGAGCCAGACGGCGGCTGATCAGGCCGGCTCGCTTTACTCTGGAAAAAATCAGAAACATTTATGTTCTACACACCTTTAACCCACAACAGCAGCCCAGTAATAATCTGTTTGTAGCCTGCTTCCTCTTTGAGTTGAGTTGGATTTCCAGAGAGAGATAAAATAGACACAGAATAAAGAAATCAGTGAAATGAAGAACAATGCTTTCTCAGTGCAGATGTGTACTGTGAGCAGCGAGTTTAGTTAGAGACTGGGTTCCTACAAACGTCTTGTACATTTTACATTAATTGCATTAGCAGAGCCTTACATAAGCGCAGAGTTCAGCGCTGGCATCTGGGAAACTTAAGAATAAACCGGAAAATTCTGTTCAGCTGCATAAACTGTTTCTGCGACAGCTTGAGCAGAGATGAGCTGTGTGCCCTGCTGTAGGAGAACATGTGCAGATCTAGACTTAGACTTAGACTTAGACTGACTTTATTCATCCCCATAAGGAGAAATTCACATTGTCCGGTAACCCACCTTGCCTCCGGTGTCTGCGCACACTGGTGTGTGAATGTGAGTGTGAATGGGTGAATGGTTCCTTGATGTAAAGCGCTTTGAGTACCCATGAAGGTAGAAAAGCGCTGTATAAATATGACCATTTACCATTTATTTTACATCAAACTGAGCCAATCAGATTTGAAGTTTACAGTCACATGACACAGCTCTTTCAGTTTGATTTATTTATTTTTTAAACACTTGATTTAAAAACACCGTATTTGGCTCATGACATTTTATTCACTGAATTTTCATAGAGATTTGAAGCACAAAAATTAAATTCACAAAATTCAGTCACATAAATTCATTTTCTGAAAAAATCTTTCGTAATAAAGACACAAAACAACCTTCATACATAGTAAGTAAGTAAACATAACCAACCATTAATAACTAACTACTACTGCTACTGCTTTATTTTAGTGCAACAAAGAAAAAAAACTTGAATCATAAGCTTCTAGTTTAATAAAGTTTCTGCAGCTGCAGGTTTAGTGTCACAAAGTGCAGTTTAGCAGCTAATAAATGTATTTATTTTTTATTATTTGTTATTATTTATAACTTATTTGTTTGTTTATGGGGCGAGGGCCGGTCCAGTTTGATTGATGGTAGAGCTGCAACAACTAATCGGATTAATCGATTATTGAAATAATCGTCAACTAATTTAGTAATTAAATAATCACCAACTGTGATATTTAATCGACTCTGACTCTGCCATGTTCTGTGAGAGAAGGTTTTATTTCCTACACAGAGCAGTAAACAGTTAAAAACAATGTACATTTTTGTTTTTGATTAAAAATATCATATATGTATTACAGATGATATTTGATGTATATATGCTCTGTATAAACATCTTCAAGAAGCTTGTAGCTTTGTCTGATTTAATTTTGTAAAAATTAAGTGATTTTTGGTAGCATTCAAGTTTTTAACTATTTTACTCGCGCTTTTCTATCTGATTATTAATCGACTAATCAAAAAAGTAATCGACAGATTAATCAATTATCAAAATAATCGTTAGTTGCAGCCCTAACTCATGGGCCCCTGTTGTAAAGTTCTACTCGAGTAATATTATTCTGGAGTAAAAGCACTTCAGAACAGATTTGAAGTACAATTTTTGTCTAGCACTATCTTTTCTAACTCAGGTATAATTATAGAAATGCATGGAACACTATTAAATTACCAAATCTAATCTAATAATCTGATTTAATCTGGAGCAGTGCCTTCATGGCTGACTGGGAAAACCTGAGCACTGAAGTAGATGCATGAAAAAGCATTATTCACATGTAACACAGTGGACATGGGAAGGTCTGTGGTGAATGTGAGAGCAGAGACGGAGCAGAGCTGGAGGTGTTTCTGTTCAGAGGGGTTTAGGGTCGCGTGTGAGTGTTTTACCGGTGAGGTCCCATCTTCTGAGAGAGCCAGGCCTGGACGATGCCCAGCAGCGTGAGAGCCGCCAGAGCGCAGAAGCCGTTCACCTCAATCAGCTCCCAGATCAGGCCGACGCAGAGGATGCACTGCAGAGGCGTGATCCACACGAAATGGGCCAGGCCTAAACTCTGAAGGACAAAAATATATTCATACTAGAGCCAGGCTGATATGGATTTTTTTTTTTTTTTTTTTTTTTGAGGCCGATGCCAATACCGATATTAGGTAACAAAAAAATACCGATATCCAATACATCGGCCGATAAAGCATTTTTATTTCTGCTCTTGTTTACATGAATATGGCGTGTCCACCCCTGGCCACTTTATTAGACTAAACTTATTTTTAAAATGTTGTAGAAAGCTGCTTATTGTTCTTTATGCTGACTGTTCTGTAGGCTGTAGTGGGCATTGGTGTGGGGAGTATTATTATATATTTTATGTATTATATTTATATATTTTATTTAGCTTTAACTAAATGTGTTAAATTAAATTTCATTTGAACTTGCTCTGCAGTAGAGTATGGGGAGAACTACAAAATGAATTCTGAATGTTTGTTCTATGAGGTTTATGCCAGAGAAATTAGCAAAATATTTTTATTGCCTTCTTGAGCTTTTCAGGCCATGAGAAGGTTTGGGGAGTTTCCTATGAACTGCAGAGTAAGAGCCAAACTGGAAACACCAGCGCCCTCTGCAGCACAATTAGCAGAAGGCCATCATTTGCAAGTAAACAGGTCTTATTCCAGCACACAGTAACAGTACAGTTTATATCGGCGGATATCGGCCGGCCAATATATCGGCCAGGCTCTAATTAATACAAGTGTGAGGTCTATAACGGGCGACATTTTACTCTTTACTGTCAAACTGAAGCAATCGAATGCCACAAACGCACATCCAACTCAGGTTTACAGCTAAACGTTTGACCGATGTGAAGCAGCTGTTATCACTTGGAAATACAAAAATCTACCTCTCTCCTTTGAGCTGCTCCTTTCAGGGATGACCACAGCAAATCAGTGGTTTACAAATTTAGTCTGAGGATTTCACAGCAGATGCAATTCCTGACACAGTACTCTCCATTTATCTGGGCTTGAGACTGACGCAATGTTGACCTTGATTTTGGCATTTTTCAGACAATCAGCCATCGGCCAATTCTTGCACTTAAATGCTGATTTTTGGTCAGGCACAAGTCCGGGCTCCATGTGACTGAAGGAAAGTCAGAGTTTATCGGCCATGGGCTGCTCTGAATTTTAAAAATCGCTATTGACATCATAAAAAAACCCATATCGGTCAACCTCTAATTTCAATTTCATTCTTTTTGTGCTGAAAGGTGGTCATAACTTGCTGCTAATCACTAGAAGCTAAATTCATCTACACTGAAGACATTCTTTCAAGTTCTGTAGAGTGCTCTGAAATAAAAAGCCTGGTCGAGTCCGGTAGCCCAAAACCTTTTTTTAGAGAGTCAAGACTACTCTTTAGTAATGAGAAGGCCAATAGAAGGTTAGATGTTCTGTAAAACCTAAATATGAAGAGAATATTATGAGGAACATTGCTCATTGTTTTCTTTGAGAGTGAATTCTTTGTATGGAAGTGAACGTCGCTGTGGTGATAATTGTCTCTGAGCCGACGACACGGTGTTTCCACATTCAACAGCACCGTGAGACCTGAGGCTGCACTTCACAGACACACAACTACGGTACACACAACTACAGTGCACACAACTACAGTGCACACAACTGATCAGGAATCACAGGACAAGAGACGACCTGAGAGAGAGGGACGGAGGCCGAGGGGAGAGCGGTGAAGACCAAAAACAGTGAGACCTGAGGCTGCACACAAGGGCAGAGGTCTGCAAACTTCTGGGTCCAAAGAGCCAATTGTTGCCAAAAAAAATACAAAACTTGCATCTGTAAAGAGCAATTTTGATGCACAAAAGCTGCTTAGCCTTTAACTGAAATATTGCCTGTGGATGATCATTAATTATTGCAAACTAACAAAGAACGGTGTTAAATACTCACTGCACTGATCATCTGTAAAGTCACCAACAAGCAGAGTAAAATACAGGAGCCACTCTGGGAACTGGAGTTACATCCAGTAACTATTTCTTGGTGCTGTTTATTTAACTTATGTGTGTTGCACTGCGTTACTAATAAAGTCTACAAACAGCTGTTTATTATAAGTCCATAGCATGTTCTGGAAAACAGGGAGAAAGTTTTATTTTAAATTGACAAGACGATGTAGGTGTAGGTTGTTTTAAAGTCATCTCTGTATTCCTTTTTAATGACTTTACATAACCAGAGGTCAGATGCCCAAAGAGCAGCATGTGGCTCTAAAACCATAGGCTGCAGGTTGAGAGAGAGAGCGAAGGCCAGTCCTGCCAGAGTTGAGATGAGATACAGGTGGTGGAGACAAAATCCATATTTACAAATCCTTCCAAATCTATAACAAGGGTCTGCAGCTTTCTGGATGCAAAGAACCAGTTCTTCCCCAAAATACAAAATCTGAATCTGTGAAGAGCTGCAGACAATTTTAACGCACAAAAGTCTCTGAGCCTATCCCTGAAATATAGCACAAGGCTGGTTATTTATAGCGTATGGGTGTGAAAAGCTGCAAACTATCAAAAAACTGTGTTGAATACTGCTTTGATTATCTCACAGAGAACTAGCGTTACATTCTCTAACTATTTATTGGCGCTCATGGAGGCTCTTCTGGTCAGTTTGTGTGTGCAGCTGCGTGGTGGAAAACTGAGCCATTTTGGCCTCTCACAAACTAAATGTAAGAGAACTGAGGATTTCTTAAACATGCATGAATGAAACAAAACACAACTCCAGGTCTTTTTTTGATGAAACAACATTATAACAAGGTAGAAAGCTCAGAAAAGTCGATTTTGCATAATATAGCCCCTTTAAAAGAAAATGTGTTTGTGCGTGACGAGTGAATACAGAGCTATATACATTTTTGTTTTAAGTGAATTTAACTTGCTTTGTTAGAAAAGTAGACCCCATTTTAAAATATAATTCTAAAACAGTTTATTATAACAATTTAACAGTTAAATCTGCAGCATATACAAAAAAACTGGGAGAAAGTTTCATTTTAAACTGACAGGATGATGCAGATGCAGGTTGTTTCATAGTCGTCTACTAATTCCTTTCGTGACTTTACAGAACCAGATGTCAGATTTCCAAAGAGAAACAAGAGCAGGGCTAAAGAGTCAATGTGGCTCTAAAACTAAGTTGCACATGTCTGGGCTGTAATAAATCCACATATTAATAGAAGACAAAACCTCAAATACATGAAAACACTTGTTGATATCATTCCTTCGCCACAGACAGAGCTAAACCCAGGATCAGATCTTGTCTCTGCTTCTTCCCTTCCGTCTGTACAAAGTGCCTCAAAGATCACTCCAGGGCTCACAGCACACAACTTTTATCAGCCCCAAAATCCCTCGGTATCAGAAATCATCAAACCGGGCTTAGACTGTCGAACACAGCCGCGGTCTCCAGCTCCTGCGGCGTTTTCAGGGCAGAGAGGTCGAATTGTTTCATACAGGGATGAAATGTTTTGCGTTGTCGTCGTGTGATGGACAAAAGCTGGAGGCAGATTCACTTTTTATGCTCCTCACTTTGTCTTTTGTTCCTGATTTGACTCATTTATTTAAACTCAGCGGAAAAGTACGGCTGAGAGTTAGCAGGACCAGTCTGGACTACTGTCTTTCGTCCATTTATGCAGCATGCTGGGGGGCAGATGTTTTAGAATAATGACATAAATATTTAGAAGTAAAGCTACTGTGGCACGTTAAGATAGGAACTTAATATATCAAGATTGGTTTACACACTTAATAGCTGCTGATCAAACAGAGAAAGTGTCTGTTCCAGCTCTGTGTCGCTCTGCTCACAAAGAGAAACAGCACAAAAAGGAAAAAGGGAAGCAGAGAGAAATGCGGCTCAACGTGCAAAGCATTCATGAATCCAACAAGATTTTTGAGTTTTGGTGATCAACTCAAAATCTCAACTTTTCAACAACTCATATTTTTTTACTCACCAAATTTAACGTTCATACGTCTAAAAACTTTATTTTAGAATTTAATTTTAAGTTTTACTCACTATCTTTATTTTTTCCAGCTCATCTTACAGCAACTGACTCCACTGTTCAGAAAAAGTATTATTGATAATAATAAAAACTAAAAATATACTGCATTTAACAAAAGAATAACTTTTTCTGAACTCTGTAAGTTGGCTGTAAGATGAGTAAAAAAATAATGATAGAGAGAAAAACTTAAAAATTAGAAAAGTTTTTAGACGTATGAACATCAAATTAAGTGAAAGTGTGGAAAACTTGTAGCATTTTATTTTATTTTTTACAATGTTTTTGTTTAAAAATATAACTTTAAAACACTTTTTAGCCAATAGTCAGTGTCTTTTGTAATGTTTTTATAGAAATCTATGGAGAAAAACATGAAAATAAAATGTGGGATGGAGGGAAGTTGTATTGTTGGGGTCTGTGTGGGATTTTGGTAAATTTAAGGGAACTGTGACGCTCCTGACTTTGGGAATGGCTGGGCTGCAGGATTCCTCAAACAGAATCCTACTGCAGCTCTGTTTCTGAGGAGGAGACCACATGAGGACAGAAGAGGAACAGGGAGCAGGTTTGTCTCAGGACTAAATCTTCCGTGTGTGTTCCTCACCTCGTCGAGTTTGTTGAGATGCGCCGACATGAGGCTGACCAGCTGACCCGTACTGATCTTATCCAACACCCGACTGGACAGCTTCAGCGTCTGCGGGGGTCAGAGGTCACAGGTCAGGGGTGAGAGGTCACAGGGTGAGGGTTAGGGACCACTTTAGACCCAGAAGAAGACAGGGAGCAATTTAAGGTGCGTCAATTGAAATTAACACAATTAAATCAATAAATTACTGTGTTAACAAGATAATTTTCCCAGCCCTAATTTTTATGATTGTTGCAGTGTAATATCAGTGATCCATGCATTGGATCAATAAAGTAAATATAACAAAAACAAATGAAAATAAAACAATAAATGAGAAAGATATATCTCCCTGTGTATTTTTAAATTGCACCAGGTACATGAGTTAATGAAATTCATGTGTTAATGTTGAATTTCAAATGTACGCCAATGACGCTGTCATCTTCACCAGTGCAAAAAATATTCAAGAAGCAGCCTCTGTTCTTACTTCAGCTATGGTCCCTGTAAAGGAGTGGCTTTTTAAATCTTGCCCACAGTTAAATACAACTAAAACTGTTTGTATGATGTTCACAAAGCAACCATTGGACATCGAACATTCAGGGGTATTTCTGGGAGGACAGGAATTAGAAATTGTCTCTGATTTCAAGTACCTTGGTGTGACACTTGATTCCACACTAAGTTTTAAGAGCCACATTAAAAGAATATCTAACACAGTAAAATTCAATTTGAACAATTTTAAACAAATACGACCTTTCATAACACTTGGTGCTGCTAGAAAGTTTTTGCATTCAATGATTCTGTCACACGTTGAATATTGTATCACGTTGGTCCCTGGCAGGTGGAAATACTGCAAAATCATAGAATCACTACAAAAAAATCACTTAAGGTCTTTGATAGAAAACCAGTGTCATTCCACGTTTGTAATATTTTGAGAAAGTATAAGTTGTTGAGCTTCGAGAACTTTAAAAATTTTAAATTTGCTTGTTTGATGTACAAGGTGTTACATGGACTCGCCCACCTCCCAGGTCTGACTTTGTTAAAAAAAAGGGGTCACAGTGGTCTCAGGACCAGGGCCGGCTCTGAGAGGACTGTGAGGTCCCACACAGAAAAACAGCCTTTGGACAAAATGCTCCTTCTGTAAAGGCCAGCAACATCTGGAACAGTCTTCCACTCTCCATAAGGGAAGTCCAACATTATCTACTTTCAAAACTCCGCTCAAGCAGTGGTTTAAAGCAAACCAGTCCTGTAACCACTGACTTTTAACTTCTTAATAATGTCCTGTTGTGATGTGCTCTTATTGTGATTTATTGTCTTCTTTGTTGTCTTGTCATGTTTTTGTGTTACCTGCCTCGGGACTATGGATGCAAATTAGCATTGTTGCTATAATCCAGCATGTTTACATCTGTCACTGACTGAATAGATGTTCATTAATATGCACTGTCCCTTAAATAAATAAATAAATAAATAAATAAATGACTTGAGCACAGCTGCATCGTAAGTTTCCACCCCTGGTCTCTGTGACATTGCTCCTGTCTGCTTCTCCAAACTGGCAGTGTGTTGACTGCTGCTAATACCAAACAAAGGCAGTAATGAATTATTTCAAAGGAAATATTATCAGATTTATAATTTGCTAAAACTGAAATTTTCTGGCTACACCTGGTTTTAGCGGTCAGACTGGTGACTGGAGCTGAGCTGAGGATGAGCTCACGCAGAGACTGTATCTTATCTGCACAAGTCAGTTTGTTTTGTTTTGTTCCACACAAAGATACAAAGAATGAGCTGCTGCTGAAAGTAACGGCTCATTCAAGAGCAAACTCTCGAGACTCCAGCTCTGAGAAAAACGCCTTATCGATAGAGTTGCAAGAAAAAGTTCTGCATGATTTGGTCATAAAATTTGATCTGAGCTTCATCTAAGTCACAATAACAGATAAATGCAGTCTGCTTAAACTAATGCTGCAAAAAATGATATGTTTTCATGTTTTTTAATGAAAATTATGTAAATATTCACAGTGCAGGATAGAAAAAGTAAGCGAACCTTTGGATTTAATAACTGTTGACCTCCTTTGGCAGCAATAACCTCAACCAAACGTTTTCTGTAGTGAAGATCAGAGCTGCACAGCTCAGGAGGAATTTTGGACCATTCCTCTTTACAAAACTGTTTAAGTTCAGTAATATTCTTGGGATGTGTGGTGTGAGTCACTCTTCTGAGGTCAGGCCACAGCATCTGAGTCGGGCTGAGGTCAGGACTCTGGGCCACTCCAGAAGGCGGAGTTTCTTCTGTTGAAGCCGTTCTGCGCTCCAAACCCACACAGTACCAGTCAAAGGTTTGAATACACCTTCCCACTGAATTCTAAAAGGACAGTGATTCTCAAACTTTTCCCACCGAGTACTTGGCCCAGTTTGGGGCGGGTTTGTACCTTCTTGTAGATGAGGCTGAAGAGAGCGATCCGGATCTGCATGCCCAGGTGGTGCAGCCCGAAGATGGCCGGCTGCAGCAGCATGAAGCGGGCCACGAACAGCAGGCAGAGGCCCAGCGCCAGGTAGTACCCCTGCTCTCGCTCCGGGGCGTGGAACGGGTCGAAGGAGGCGATGATCCGACCCAGGAGCTGCGGCTGGACGGTCTTTGAGGCCTCCTGGAAAACAGCAGACAACAAAAAAATAAAATAAAATGCTCTAAGGTTGAGACTGAAGAGATTTTTTTATTGTCAGCTTGACCTAAAAATGGACACTCATTCATATCATTCATTCATCTTCTACTAATTCCTGTTAGGGGTCGTGGCGACTGGAGCCTATCCCAGCAGCTATGGGCCTTAGACAGTGACCAATGAGTCTCAGCGCAGACAAAGAGACGCACTCTGACAGACAACCATTCACTTTGGGCCATTTGTGGCACTTTTCTACCAGCAGTGCTTGGTTTTGCACAGTTTGGGTCGTCAAACCAACATAAACATAAAAAACAACAACAGGGGGCGCAGAGGCAATATTGTACTTTGTTTTTTTGTTTTTTTGTAACCTGCAAAGCCAAAGAAAAGAGCTGGAAAAGAGGCGAGTTTTGGGAGGCCATACAGCAACATCTAAGGTGAGAAGCTGCTGAGAGACAACGTTTGAGGGTAATTCTCTCATTTTGGGTCGCTCTGTCCAGCTCCCTCTGGATTTCTCAGGCAGAGAAATGTCTGGACCTCGACAAAGCTCCACGCTGTCATTCTATGAGCAGCCATTGGTCTCAGAAAAAAGATCCGCTGTGCTCCGCTGTTGTTAGCACAGAGGTTTGTTTTCGTGCCGCACTCGGTGAGAACCTTGGCCGAGCAGGTACCAAAAACGTAGCTGGTGTTGAAAACGGTTGCTTAATGGAAAAGCTGACAACCGGGAAGAACCGAGGAGAGTAAAACCAAGTAGTGCTGCGGGAAAAGAGCTAACGGTAGAGTCTCCAGTCCTCGCTTCAGCTCTGACGCTCTCCTCTGTCACTTCCAGATCCTGCCTTTTCGTGAGGTCTTGTGTCGTTATGAAACCTGAGCTGGTAGAGTCTGGATAAACCTGGATAAACCTGGATCAGCGTGGACTCGGTCACGCTGAAGTGAGGGATGGACGTGATTCTGTTGAGGAACTGAGGGAACGTTGAAACAAACCAGGACCAAAAGAAAAAAAAAACAACTGCCACGCCTTTTGGTCCTTTTGTGTTTTTAATGTTAAGTGTGTTTTTTTGTAGACTCACCCCGAGGTAGAGCAGGATCCCGAAGAAGGCGAACGGTCCCATGAAACATCGGGCCAGAGCTCTGAGCAGTTTGGGCTTTTTGGCCGAGACCACCTCCCGGTCCCACTCCCTGAAAACAAAACAGAATTAATATCAGTACAGATTACAGTCAGTACATTTGTAAACAGCACCTCCAGAAGAAACGTCACAGAAGATAAAACAGACAGAACCTGCAGTGCATCTGGACTTTCACCCAGAGACAGTGACACTGATGTGAACCACTGCCATGTCCAAGACCTTTTACTTATGGTGCGTGATATTAGTATTTAATATAAAATGACAATAACAAACAACCGAAAACACCGAAAACACTGAGGTTAGAGACAAATACTGGGGCTAAACCAGGACAGACCTGGACTATAACCGGTCTAAACTGATCTAGGACCAGAGGAGAGTGGTTCTCAAGCTGTGGTACGGGTCCCACAGGTGGTACACAGAAGTCTTTTGCAGCTCAAGCTCTGATTTAGTTTAATTTAGAGACAGTTTAATTCCTGGTTTAGTCCTGGTTTAGTCCTGGTTCAGACCTGGTTCAGACCTGGTTTAGTCCTGGTTTAGACCTGGTTTAGCCCTGGTTTAATTCCTGGTTTAGTCCTGGTTTAGTCCTGGTTTAGTCCTGGTTTAGCCCTGGTTTAGCCCTGGTTTAGCCCTGGTTTAGCCCTGGTTTAGTCCTGGTTTAGACCTAGTTTAGCTTTGGTTTAATTCCTGGTTTAGCCCCGGTTTAAACCTGGTTTAGTCCTGGTTTAGTCCTGGTTTAGCCCTGGTTTAGCCCTGGTTTAGTCCTGGTTTAGTCCTGGTTTAGCCCTGGTTTAGCCCTGGTTTAGTCCTGGTTTAGTCCTGGTTTAGCTTTGGTTTAGACTTGGTTTAGCCCTGGTTTAGTCCTGGTTTAGTCCTGGTTTAGTCCTGGTTTAGACCTAGTTTAGCCCTGGTTTAATTCCTGGTTTAGCCCCAGTTTAAACCTGGTTTAGTCCTGGTTTAGTCCTGGTTTAGCCCTGGTTTAGACCTGGTTTAATTCCTGGTTTAGTCCTGGTTTAGTCCTGGTTTAGCCCCGGTTTAAACCTGGTTTAGACGTGGTTTAGTCCTGGCTTAGACCTGGTTTAGCTTTGGTTTAAACCTGGTTTAGCCCTGGTTTAGCCCTGGTTTAGCCCCGGTTTAAACCTGGTTTAGTCCTGGTTTAGTCCTGGTTACAAAATTAGCATGGCTCCCCAGCCCTGCAAAGGGCACACAGGGCACAAAGACCAGAGCGGTAGCATGAACTCGTCTAAGATCAGGGCAGAACAGAGTTTATTCTGGAAAAACGGTGGACTGTTCCTTTAAAGCCTTTAAAGCCCAGGTTTTTGAGACGATGCCGCCACAGTTTCAGGTGACAGAAGTAGCACAGATGGAATATAATAATATAATAATTCATAATATTTTTACAGCTACAAAAATACCCAAAAGCCAGGTGCCATCATCACAAAAACCTAGCATTTAAGGAGTTAAATATCCCACTCTCCTAAGTTCTTTGTGTAGTTAATAAAAGTTTAGGTCGTCTCTGTGATGACTCTGTCCTCTCTTTACTCTGAATGAGAGCGGCTCCTTTGTCCTCATGACGGATTTCTCTGTTTTTGGAGCCAGAGAAGAAGAAGAGTTTAAAGTTCAGTTTCCCAGAATGCCTTGTGTCCATGTGTGTCCTGGTATTAACAGTTTCCCAGAATGCCTTGTGTCAGTGTGGCTCCATTCATTACTGCGGCGCTGTAAAGGTCAGGACTGTAACCGCTCTCTACAGTAAAGACCTGGCACCGAAAACACCGAGGTTAGAGACAAATACTGGGGCTAAACCAGGACAGACCTGGACTATAACCGGTCTAAACTGATCTAGGACCAGAGGAGAGTGGTTCTCAAGCTGTGGTACGGGTCGCACAGGTGGTACACAGGACTCTTTCGCAGCTCAAGTTCTGATTTATTTTAATTTAGAGACAGTTTAATTCCTTTAGTCCTGGTTTAGTCCTGGTTTAGTCCTGGTTTAGCTTTGGTTTAGATTTGGTTTAGACCTGGTTTAGACCTGGTTTAGACCTGGTTTAGACCTGGTTTAGACCTGGTTTAGCCCTGGTTTAGCTCCGGCTTAAACCTGGTTTAAACCTGGTTTAGTCCTGGTTTAGTCCTGGTTTAGACCTGGTTTAGTCCTGGTTTAGTCCTGGTTTAGACCTGGTTTAGCCCTGGTTTAGACCTGGTTTAGACCTGGTTTAGCCCTGGTTTAGCTCCGGCTTAAACCTGGTTTAGTCCTGGTTTAGTCCTGGTTTAGATCTGGTTTAGACCTGGTTTAGACCTGGTTTAGTCCTGGTTTAGCCCTGGTTTAGCTCCGGCTTAAACCTGGTTTAGTCCTGGTTTAGTCCTGGTTTAGATCTGGTTTAGACCTGGTTTAGACCTGGTTTAGTCCTGGTTTAGCCCTGGTTTAGCTCCGGCTTAAACCTGGTTTAGTCCTGGTTTAGTCCTGGTTTAGCCCTGGTTTAGCCCTGGTTTAGCCCTGGTTTAGTCCTGGTTTAGTCCTGGTTTAGCCCTGGTTTAGCCCTGGTTTAGTCCTGGTTTAGTCCTGGTGTAGTCCTGGTTTAGCCCTGGTTTAGCTCCGGCTTAAACCTGGTTTAGTTTTGGTTTAGTCCTGGTTTAGTCCTGGTTTAGACCTGGTTTAGTCCTGGTTTAGTCCTGGTTTAGTCCTGGTGTAGTCCTGGTTTAGCCCTGGTTTAGCTCCGGCTTAAACCTGGTTTAGTTTTGGTTTAGTCCTGGTTTAGTCCTGGTTTAGACCTGGTTTAGTCCTGGTTTAGTCCTGGTTTAGTCCTGGTTTAGTCAACATGAAATCAAACCAACCCTACAACAGGACTTGACTTGGATTAATCCAGAAGTAAACAATTGGTAAAGGAGAACTAAAGTAGACCAGGATTAAAAAATCTAAACCAGGACTAAACCAAGTCCAGTCTGAGAATGTGACACTGAATGATAACAGGTCTAAACCCGGAACTAAACCAGGATTCAACCAGGAGCAAGCCAAGGGTTTTACTACGACCAGAGCAGAATAAATCAGGACTCTGCTGGGTCTAGACCAGGTCTTTGCTGGTCTGTATTTACTGCCTCACGTGTTGTGTTCAAGAACCAGAGCAGGATTGGAAAAGTGTGTGTGTGTCATATTTATACTCCATACGTGGCCTTTAGAGCTGTTTACTGTCTCACTCCGGGGCTAAAATATGGGCCGCCATTTCTCTGTGTGTCCAAACAAACACAGCCACAAGAACACAGCTCAGTAACATCAGGGCACGGGGACTTCCAGTATCACCCCAGACCTGGTTTAGTCCTGGTTTAGTCCTGGTTTAGTCCTGGTTTAGTCCTGGTTTAGTCCTGGTTTAGTCCTGGTTTAGACCTGGTTTAGTCCTTGATGAGAATTTCTGTATGTAATTAGTCTCAGTAGCACTTAAGCATTTAATAAACTGCTGATGTTAGGACTAGGAGGCTACACAAAGATCTGAAGAAGGCCAAAAAGCCAAAATATTATTGATAAAAAAGTATCCTGCTTGACATTTACTGCTCATAACTGTGTCATGTTTTTGTTTCTTTTGGTTTCCAATAACAGTGCCAAAAGTAAGGAATCTGATACAGGCCCCTATCCTCATAAAGGTCTCTTTCTTCCATGTTCTAATGTGGTCTCTAGGGCTGCACAATTAATCAAAATCGCAATTAGCAAATCGCAAAGGCTGCAGTTATTTGGTGATATAATGTACACTGCAGATAACATTTTTTATTTTATTTAACCATTCTTTAACCAGGAAAGTCCCACTGAGATTCACAGATCTCGTTTTCAAGGGAGTCCTGGCCAAGAGGCGTCAACAACAGCACACAAAATACAATAAAAGAGAAGTAAGAGTTAAAAACAATGAGATAAAAAGACACATTTAGAAGCAGTGGCAGGTTTTTCAAAATAGACTCAAAATGATCCAAAGGGACAAGATTTTGTAGTTTTAAGGTCCTCTGGAAACCGGTCCAGTGTAGGACCACGATACTGAGAAGACATTTTTCCGCTGTCTGTCCTGACTCGGTCGGAGTGCGGACGGAGCGCGGTCGGAGCGCGGTCGGAGCGCGGTCGGAGCGCACTCTCGGGTTGGACGTCCTGCTCTGGGACCCGGCGGTGGACACTGTTACCTGAGGCACTGCCCCCCCGGGACGTCCGCGCTCCGACGGTCAGACGTCCCGGGGGGGCAGTGCCTCAGGTAACAGTGTCCACCGCCAGGTCCCAGAGCAGGACGTCCAACCCGAGAGTGCAGGTCGCAGTGATGAGTTCAAGGTCCACAGTTTGTTATAAAGCTCAAGGAGGCACGAAAAACTGAATTCAGCGTACGCAGCGCCTGGGCTGAGGCACGCAGATATAAAATACATTCTGCCTCCACAGGGTCGGTATAAACTGTGCTACAGCTGCAGTTTAGAGCTCTACATGTTTTTCCTTAGATTAGATCAGCAGTGAATGTTTCAGTTTTCTCTCAGGTGTTTGTGCTCCATCAGATGCTTAAAATGTAAACTGCAAACTGAACAAACATTTTTAAAATATATCACAAATCTCATCGCAACCGCAATATCTGTCAGCCCTGGTGGTCTGCTCCTCAGAAACAGAGCTGCAGTAGTATTCTGTTTGAGTAATCCTGTATGCTGAGGCGCTGCCCTTCTCCAGAGCTGAAAACGCTCGGTCTCACAGCTCTACATAGACAGATCATTTCAGCCTTAAACCTCCGTCACTACGCAGCATCAGCTCAGAAATCTATGTTAGCCTGAACTTACACTGGAAGCGTTGCAGAAGCAACGATCGATTTGCATGCGACTGTTTAAAAGCGGCAATTTATTTACACTGAGAGCGACAGAGCTGCTGCTGCTCCGCCACTGGAGCCGGTCTCCTCCTGTGTTTTACCGACTGCTCACCGTCTGAACACAAAACTGTGGCCAGGCCTTCAGCTTCTGCATGGTGTCCTTTTAAAACGACTGCTTCCTGTCACAAACTACGCTACATTTCTCCCCCTCAAGAAAAAACTTCTTGATGCGCTGTGTTTACATTACTGCTGTTTCAGTGAGCCTTTATTTTGAAAGTGTGGCGGAAGTTTATTTTGACACTTGGAGCCTGTTTCCCGTGTTTCCTCGGCTGTAGCTCTGCAGATCGCCGCGGAGCCGCTCGAAAAATAGAACTCAAGCCGTTCCTGGGACGTCCGTGGGTGTGAATGATCAGACTGAATAAACGGAAAGAGGCTCAGACGCGGCTGCCGCAACAGTGCCGTTCCATGCTGCTTCTGCTTTTGGTGTAAACTGGGGGGTTAGTCATGTTGCTAACAGCTGTGCTAAAAAGCCCTACTGACCCTACTGTAGTACTCTGATAATAAACTAGGGCTGCACAATATATCGCAAAATTGTCGTTATCGCTATATCAGCAAATGCAATATCCGTATCGCAAGAATCTAAATATATCACAATAACGCTGTGGTCTTCATCTGACAGAGATTTACACTGAAGAATCATTTTCCACCAGAGCCTTAAAAGAACATGTGTTGTGACTAAATAAAAATGGTTAAAAAGTCCAGTTTTAGTGGTAATTTAATTAATTTAGTCACAGCTTAGCCTTGTTTTATTCCTTGTTTTGATTTTGTGGCTGTTTTGACTTGTAAATACAGGAACTTACACTTAACTTACTACGTTCCAAAAGTAGGCTCTATTTTTAAATATTGCAATAATATCGTTATCGCAATTTTCAACATAGTTATCGAATATCGCATGTTTTCTCCGTATCTTGCAGCCCTATACTAAACTGTAAGTATTTTCAGCTGACGAAGTGTAAGTACCTCTCCAGTCTTTCTGAGAGGTTGTCTGCATGGTCGAAGGAAGGCGCCTTGTAGACGTCTGTGAGCTCGAGTTTCTTCCTGAAGCCTTTCCTCAGCAGCGGAGACGTCCACCTGAAAAAAAACAATCATTTAACACTTTCGCAATGATACAGGACGTTATCAACCACATAAAGTTACTGTACACAAACATCAGCAGCAGATCTGTGCTGTTACAGAAGCTCACTGTGGCTTTCTGTACTGAGCAGTGTTGGAGTCAAACCCGTACTGATGAAGACCAAGACCAGTCCGAGTCCAGAGTGAACCGAGACCAAGACAAGGCCCAGACTTTCAGGGTTTGAGAACGAGTTGAGAATGAAACTTTTAAGGACCGAGAACGAGACCAAGGCAAAAAGAGACCAAAAATAACTGAGCGGAAAAAAAAAAAGTGTCTCAAATGCAAAAATGATTCTTTTATTGATGATGAGACAGATCATGTTCCTGTTTCTTCTGATGCAGAAAATTAAAGACCAAAATAGCATTCTCTCAGAATGTTTGGTAAATAAAATCTCAGAGATTACCGCAGCTGAGACTGAGACAAGGCCAAGCAAAACTGGACATGAGACCAAGACCAAGGCCAAGCAAAACTGGACATGAGACCAAGACCAAGGCCGAGTGAAACTGCAGCTGAGTCCGAGCTACGACGCTACGTCCGTGCCTCACAACAGTGGTTCCCAACCTTTTTAGTCTTCTGTACTCCCAAGACCGGGCTAAGTCCTGGTTTGGACCCAGCGTTGTCCTGGTTTAGTTCTGGTTTGGACCCGTCTTAGTCCTGGTTTAGACCTAATTTAGTCCTGGTTTAATGTTAGTTTAGCCATGGTTGGACCTGGTTTATTCCTAGTTTACATCTGGTTTAGTTCTGGTTTAGTTCTAGTTTTAGACCTGTGTTTTTCTGGTTTAGTTCTGGTTTTAGTTCTAGTTTTAGACATGTTTTTACCTAGTTTAGTTCTGGTTTTAGGTCTGGTTTAGTTCTGGTTTTAGTTCTAGTTTTAGACCTGTGTTTTCCTGGTTTAGTTCTGGTTTTAGGTCTGGTTTAGTTCTGGTTTTAGTTCTAGTTTTAGACATGTTTTTACCTAGTTTAGTTCTGATTTAGTTCTAGTTTTAGACCTGTGTTTTTCTGGTTTAGTTCTGGTTTTAGTTCTAGTTTTTTTAGACATGTTTTTACCTAGTTTAGTTCTGGTTTTAGACCTGTGTTTTTCTGGTTTAGTTCTAGTTTTAGACATGTTTTTACCTAGTTTAGTTCTGGTTTTAGGTCTGGTTTAGTTCTGGTTTTAGTTCTAGTTTTAGACATGTTTTTACCTAGTTTAGTTCTGGTTTTAGACCTGTGTTTTTCTGGTTTAGTTCTGGTTTTAGGTCTGGTTTAGTTCTGGTTTTAGTTCTAGTTTTAGACATGTTTTTACCTAGTTTAGTTCTAGTTTTAGACCTGTGTTTTTCTGGTTTAGTTCTAGTTTTAGACATGTTTTTACCTAGTTTAGTTCTGGTTTTAGGTCTGGTTTAGTTCTGGTTTTAGTTCTAGTTTTAGACATGTTTTTACCTAGTTTAGTTCTGGTTTTAGACCTGTGTTTTTCTGGTTTAGTTCTGGTTTTAGGTCTGGTTTAGTTCTGGTTTTAGTTCTAGTTTTAGACATGTTTTTACCTAGTTTAGTTCTAGTTTTAGACCTGTGTTTTTCTGGTTTAGTTCTGGTTTTAGTTCTAGTTTTAGACATGTTTTTACCTAGTTTAGTTCTGGTTTTAGAACTGTGTTTTTCTGGATGAGTTCTGATTTTGGACCTGGCTTACTCCTGGTTTAGACCTGGTTTAGTTCTGGATTTAGACATGTTTTTACCTAGTTTAGTTCTGGCTTTAGGTCTTGTTTCGTTCTGGATTTAGACCTGTGTTTTTCTGGTTTAGTTCTAGTTTTAGTTCTAGTTTTAGACATGTTTTTACCTAGTTTAGTTCTGGTTTTAGGTCTGGTTTACTTCTGGTTTTAGTTCTAGTTTTAGACCTGTGTTTTTCTGGTTTAGTTCTGGTTTTAGTTCTAGTTTTAGACATGTTTTTACCTAGTTTAGTTCTGGTTTTAGGTCTGGTTTAGTTCTAGTTTTAGACATGTTTTTACCTAGTTTAGTTCTGGTTTTAGGTTTGGTTTAGTTCTGGTTTTAGTTCTAGTTTTAGACATGTTTTTACCTAGCTTAGTTCTGGTTTTAGGTCTGGTTTAGTTCTGGTTTTAGTTCTAGTTTTAGACCTGTGTTTTTCTGGTTTAGTTCTGGTTTTAGTTCTAGTTTTAGGCATGTTTTTACCTAGTTTGGTTTATTTATTGTTGAGCTCTGGTTTTAGTCCTGTAGTTCAAGTTTAGTCCCAGTTTCTATAGTTTTCCATTTCTCTTCATGTTTGTTGTAGCCCTCAGCATAGTCCTGAGTTAGTCTGGGTTTAGGTTCACTGTAGCCTTTGACTACAAATGATCATATAACTCCACATTGTCCCATTTTTTATGTTTACTGTCTATTTCACTGCAAAAAATCCATATCTACATCAGTTAAAGTGACTTGAATTCAGATTATAATTATTGATTCGACTAATTTTCACCAACCATGCCACAGTTTCTCCAGCATTCGTCTGTAGTGGTACTTTTAGTCGTGTATCTCCTTAAAGCTGCACTGCCTGAGTTCTTTTTCCTTGTATTTTGGTAAAGATAATGATTTAGTTTTTAGTGCAGCAGAACAGAAGTCATCTGAGAAAAACTGAGCCTCTGAGGTCACTGTGGGCTGTGTTAGAAAGGTTTTTGTTTTAGAGCGAGGGAAGGAACAGTTCAACCAATCACACGCTTTCATAGGACAGGAGCGCTCTGATTGGTCGATACATCCTTTATCTATCCACAACTAGAATCTGTCAGGAATAATGTCATAGTTTATTCACAGTATTTTTATTTTCTATTGTAAAGAATGAAAGCAGACTCCAGATCTGTGCTGTGTTACTGTGACAGCTCCAGGTTTGTGTGGGACTGGGACTGAGCCAAGGAGAGGAATTAGGAAAGAGGAGGGTTTCATTCACACTCTACAGTTTTCACACATCACTTTTACACAGAGTCAGGCAGTGCAGCTTTAATGGGGTTCTAAAAAATCAAGCTTTTGTTTTCAGAGTTGGCTTCATTTAGGAGTCAGAACATTTTCCCACATCTCATCTGTTAAAAGTACATTTATCTCAACTAGGGCTGCACGATATATCGCAAAATTATTGTTATCGCAATATCAGCAAATGCAATATCTGTATCGCAAGAATCTAAATATATCACAATAACTCTGTGGTCTCCATCTGACAGAGATTTACACTGAAGAATCATTTTCCACCAGAGCCTTAAAAGAACATGTGTTGTGACTAAATAAAAATGTTTAAAAAGTCCAGTTTTAGTGGTAATTTAATTAATTTAGTCCCAGCTTAGCCTTGTTTTATTCCTGGTTTAGTCTGTGTTAAGTTTTGATTTTGTGGCTGTTTTGACTTGGAAATACAGGAACTTACATTTTTGTGAAATGTAGTGAATTTAACTTACTATGTTCCAAAAGTAGGCTCTATTTTCAAATATCGCAATAATATTGTTATCGCAATTTTCAACATAGTTATCAAATATCGCATGTTTTCTCCGTATCGTGCAGGCCTAGTTTTTAGTAGCCACATCTTAATTAGTTTTGTGTATATTTTATAGTATATGATACTGCTTAAAGAAAGGTAAAAAGTTGGTTTTCCAGCCTATGGAGAGGGATTAATCACATATTAAACTACACTTTTTGCTTATATGATACTCTCATATCCTTTTGTTTTTATTTATAACAATGATAATAAATTATTTAATCTACTGTATCTCTGTTTATGTGGTGTCTGCATCGTTTAAAACAAGTTAATGTGTTTAAATTAATATTTTTATTGCCTTAATCATGATTAACTTGCTCCTATAGACGCTGTACTTAATGCTGTGCTGAACTTACATTTTTGTGAAATGTAGTGAATTTAAATTACTATGTTTGAAAAGTAGGCTCTATTTTCAAATATCACAATAATATCGTTATCGGAATTTTCAACACAGTTCTTGAATATCGCATGTTTTCTCCACATCGTGCAGCCCTAATCTCAAGCTCCCATTGGTGTTTGACATGTCGGGTGTTATCAGACACATTTGCCATCAATTTCCTGTACATTATAAATATAAATATATATAAATATAAATTTCTTTGCTGATGCTTGATTCTCAAACAGGTAAACAAAATAGGATTCAATATTCGTAGGTTCGTAGGTTGGTATTTAATCTCTAACCTGCAGATATCGCTACAAAACTGTTGTTGTAGTTGTGAGAATGATTTAAGTGTCTGTCCACAGAATAAATGATGTATAACAGGGGTCATCAATTAAAATTCAATGTAAATGTAGTGGAGAAAAAGTAAAAGTACTCCTTGTAAAATTTGCTCAAGTAAAGTACAGATACATAAAAATTGTGCTTAAGTAACTAAGGACTTTTACTTCATTACATTCCACCACTGGATATGACGGAGTTAAAATGTTTTGTCTGCACACACAAATAAATACAAAACTGAAAAATCAAAATGTTCTATCAAAACATTGAGTGTTATTATAAAACAATGGTATGTCCCAGAGCCTGCAGGTCAGTTATGACACCGCGAGGACTTTTGTGACGTTTATGTGACAACACAGAGGAGCTACTGCCGTAAGTTCAGATCAGAGGTCATTTTAATGAAAGGACACAGTCTCTGCAGGTTCTCGGTGCTGATTATTCTCCAAAAAGTGGTCACATAAAGGATGAGTTTATTTATACTTTTATTTATTTACTTTAGATACAAATACTCCTGCATTTTTTTCATCTAAACTTTAATTCAAGATAAAAAAATAAACAAATAAAATAAAAATAATAGTTAGCCTGCATTTAAAACAGAAATATAAAATATAAACGTGACAATTGCACTGGAGAGGATTCGGTGTTTAAGGTTTGTAAATCTATATTTGTGTCTAGGGCTGCGATACGGAGAAAACATGCGATATTCAATAACTATGTTGAAAATTGCGATAACGATATTATTGCGATATTTGAAAACAGAGCCTACTTTTGGAACATAGTAAGTTAAATTCACTACATTTCACAAAAATGTAAGTTCCTGTATTTACAAGTCAAAACAGCCACAAAATCAAAACTTAACACAGACTAAACCAGGAATAAAACAAGGCTAAGCTGTGACTAAATTAATTAAATTACCACTAAAACTGGACTTTTTAAACTTTTTATTTAGTCACAACACATGTTCTTTTAAGGCTCTGGTGGAAAATGATTCTTCAGTGTAAATCTCTGTCAGATGGAGACCACAGAGTTATTGTGATATATTTAGATTCTTACGATACGGATATTGTGATAACGATAATTTTGCGATATATTGTGCAGCCGTACTTGTGTCACGCCACAACAAAGCTGCTGCTGCACTTTTAGCTGCCAGTAAAAAAATCTATGAGAAGAAGGATGAACCCAGCCCCAACACAGGTTTGATTGGAAACATTTATTTTTATGAAATGATCCCAAAGTGCAAAGATCAGGAAACACTGCGGGTGAACTTGTGAATGAGTGAATAGTATGTCTGTGTGTGTATTTTTCAGCAATATTTCACAAAGTTACTGACAAATCACATTAGTCACACGGGAACATCGCTGTCAGCAGTGATTATCTCAGTACAGAACAGACAATGACAGCAGCATAAACTTACAAAATGTCACCAAGAGTCTTTCATAAACATGTTTGTGTTTACGTCACAGCTGTCCCAAAGCTTCATGCACAGAGAGAAAGCAGAGAAAAGCACCAACGACATTACTGAGACGTCCTGACCTCACAATAAAAACCTTCTCAAGAAACTGTTTCAGGAGCACAGTGCACGGAGCCGCGTACAGAGTCCAAACTTTTTTAACTGAGGGCCACAAACTGAAAAACGTATTCGCAGAGGGGGGCCCCTCTCTGCAGGGGACGGCTTCACCTCAGCAAAACAGAAAACCCAATCTGTCTGCGCTCGTTCTTTCTCCACACTCAGTCGTTCCAGTACTGGGCACAGGATTTACTGTGTCAGCAACCACACATTTATCCAGGCTTGGGACCAACAAACTTGCCACTACCAAACAGTGATTTCCTTATTTTTCTTCCTTAATGTCAGGTTCGTCTCAGCCAAAATGTTATGGGGCTGTTGATGTCTAGAAATATCTCAATAATAGGGCTCTGGCTAACGATTATTTCGCTAATCAATTAATCTGTGAATTATTATTTTTGATTATTAATCAGTGAAGCACGAGTAAATGTGTGATTTTTAGGTAACTGAAACCAAATGAAGCTACAGGTTTGCTACTTGAGGACTTCTGGATGATGCATGTGTACACACAAAAAGAAACATTTTTCATCAGAAGCACAACATTAACGTTTCTGTAACTGTTACTGCTCCGTCTTGGAAATAAAACCTCTTCTCTCAGAACATGGCATGACTCAAAGACTTTGAATATTTCAGTTAATTTCACGTGCACAGGATAAATCTACCTCCAGTGTTGATTAATTCAGTTTAAAATCTTCAGGAGGACGCTACAGAAACCAAGAAAGTTCATTACGTTTATTGTGAAAATGTAAGTAGCACAAATGAAATAAAATCCTCACCGACCGATTCATCGCAGTTTTTAATCAACTTACTACTATTTAATTTATATGTTTGTACTTAAATATGTGTTCATGACTTGGATTTATTGTTTGGTATCTGTTGTATTTGTGAGACTGAATCAAAGACGCGTTTCCAGTGAGTGGATGATAAAGTGCTCCTGTCTGCTTCTCCAAACTGGGGGTGTGCCAGGGATGTAGCTTGGTAATGTGGGGCCCCAGATTTCAGACAGGGCCCTACAGTTATAAAGCACATTCAGTTCCTCAGGTCCATGCAATAGAAAATGTTGCTGTTAGTGGTTTTACTGGAGTTTGATAACAGCAGCTGCCTTTTCATAAATATTTAGGGGCATTTTTGCTACAATTTGTGTATTTATCTTAAGAAAAAATACACTTTTTTGTTCTCTTTTTTGAGTTTACAAATTTAACAGGATTTGGAGTTGAATTTATGCTAAAACTCTGTTCTGGTGCTGCTTCTGATTAATATGAATATTTTAAACACCAGCACCAGTGCAGGTGGGGACGCCAGAGTTGTTCTGCAAACTAAACTATTAACTCTAGAACTGGCTTCAAAATATTCTATCAGAACTTCATTTACTAAATACTAAAGTTACTTTTACTTTAATCACACTAGGTGTATAGACTTCAACAAAAACAGAAATTAATTTAATTTAAAGTACATTTAATACCAACTTCACGCACTGTTGACGCACTAAATAACTCGTATAAACTTAACTAACCTGATATTAGTTTGACTTAAAGGCCATTCATAAACTCAGTCACAAAAACACTTTTAGGTTTGTGTTTTAACTCCACGTCTGTCGCTGTCAAACTTCGCTTTTCCCCCGCTCTGGAAGTTTCCTAAACGCGCCTTTGCTCCACACTCCATTCAAAAAAACCAAAACTCTTAGTTACGACTTTATCTTAACAACAACAACAACAATCCAGGGTTAAAGTTCCACAAACCGCGCTCACGACGAGTTCCTTACCAGAAGAAGTATTTGGACACGAAGTTGGCATCTTCCACGGGAGATTTCTGCATCCTAACGCGCACCTGACCAACCTCTCACATTGGTCTCCGTTTATTGGCTTTTAAAAAACACAAAACCTTCACACAGTTCCGGATGCACCCCTTCACTTTGCCCAAATAAAAACGCTGCTTTAAAAGTTCCAGGTTTTCCGCGTAAAAAGTCGCTCCACGGAGAAAAATCATCCAAAAGTCGTGTCCTTTATCGCTGTTTTTTTAGGAATTAGCGTCTTTTTTTCCCCCCTCGTCTGTTGTACTCCTCCTAAACTTGTCGCGCGGCCCTTGTGTCCCATTCAGTGCCACAAACAGGACTGTCCCATCTTTTATGAGCGCACGGGAGCCCGCTGTGAACGCGCACGTCATTCCCCAAACATCCAAACACAAGAGGAGAGAAAAGGGGCGAGCGCGCAAACCCACGGAGAGGAGTTTGGTTTGACGCACGGCGCTAAACTCGGCTTTTTAAAAAGGCTCTGATTCAGACAGAGATACGGGGAATTAGTGAATGAGTGAGTGGAGAGTCACGTGATTCATGTGCAAATTGAGTTTTAGAAATTAGGCGCGTGCGTAAAAACACTGGGAGTGCGTCGAGTGTTTGATAAACAAACGTCAGGTTACAATGGACACAGGTTAGAAGGCAAAAATATATCTCATCTGTCAACAACAACAACAACAACAACAACAACAGCAGCAGCAGAATCCCCTACAGCAGGGAACAAGCAGCACACTGCAGGGTCGGAGGAGCAGACAGGAGCAGTGAATTCAACTAACTTCAGCTTCTTCTTGTTCCACCAAGTCTAATCCAGGACTAAACCAGGTCTAAACCAGGTCTAAACCAGGTCTAAAGCAGGTCTAAACCAGGTCTAAACCAGGTCCAAACCAGGTCTAAACCAGGTCTAAACTAGGTCTAAACTAGGTCTAAACCAGGTCTAAACCAGGTCTAATCCAGTTCTAAACCAGGTCTAAACCAGGTCCAAACCAGGTCTAAACTAGGTCTAAACTAGGTCTAAACTAGGTCTAAACTAGGTCTAAACTAGGTCTAATCCAGGTCTAAACCAGGCCTAAACCAGGTCTAAACTAGGTCTAAACTAGGTCTAAACTAGGTCTAAACTAGGTCTAATCCAGGTCTAAACCAGGTCTAATCCAGGTCTAAACCAGGCCTAAACCAGGCCTAAACCAGGTCCAAACCAGGTCTAAACCAGGTCTAAACCAGGTCTAAACCAGGCCTAAACCAGGCCTAAACCAGGTCCAAACCATGCCTAATCCAGGTCTAAACCAGGCCTAAACCAGGCCTAAACCAGGTCTAAACTAGGTCTAAACTAGGTCTAAACTAGGTCTAATCCAGGTCTAAACCAGGTCTAAACCAGGTCCAAACCAGGTCTAAACTAGGTCTAAACTAGGTCTAAACTAGGTCTAAACTAGGTCTAATCCAGGTCTAAACCAGGTCTAAACCAGGTCTAAACCAGGTCCAAACCAGGTCTAAACTAGATCTAAACTAGGTCTAAACTAGGTCTAAACTAGGTCTAATCCAGGTCTAAACCAGGCCTAAACCAGGTCCAAACCAGGTCTAAACTAGGTCCAAACCAGGTCCAAACCAGGTCTAAATCAGGTCCAAACCAGGTCCAAACCAGGTCTAAATCAGGTCTAAACCAGGTCTAAACCAGGTCCAAACCAGGTCCAAACCAGGTCTAAACCAGGTCCAAACCAGGTCCAAACCAGGTCTAAATCAGGTCTAAACCAGGTCCAAACCAGGTCTAAATCAGGTCCAAACCAGGTCTAAATCAGGTCTAAACCAGGCCTAAACCAGGCCCAAACCAGGTCTAAACTAGGTCTAAACTAGGTCTAAACTAGGTCTAATCCAGGTCTAAACCAGGTCTAAACCAGGTCTAAACCAGGTCCAAACCAGGTCTAAATCAGGTCTAAACCAGGCCTAAACCAGGCCCAAACCAGGTCTAAACTAGGTCCAAACCAGGTCCAAACCAGGTCTAAATCAGGTCTAAACCAGGACTAAACCAGGTCTAAACCAGGTCTAAACCAGGTCCAAACCAGGTCCAAACCAGGTCTAAACTAGATCTAAACTAGGTCTAAACTAGGTCTAAACTAGGTCTAAACTAGGTCTAATCCAGGTCTAAACCAGGCCTAAACCAGGTCCAAACCAGGTCTAAACTAGGTCCAAACCAGGTCCAAACCAGGTCTAAATCAGGTCCAAACCAGGTCCAAACCAGGTCTAAATCAGGTCTAAACTAGGTCTAAACTAGGTCTAAACTAGGTCTAAACTAGGTCCAAACCAGGTCCAAACCAGGTCTAAACCAGGTCCAAACCAGGTCCAAACCAGGTCTAAATCAGGTCTAAACCAGGTCCAAACCAGGTCTAAATCAGGTCCAAACCAGGTCTAAATCAGGTCTAAACCAGGCCTAAACCAGGCCCAAACCAGGTCTAAACTAGGTCTAAACTAGGTCTAAACTAGGTCTAATCCAGGTCTAAACCAGGTCTAAACCAGGTCCAAACCAGGTCTAAATCAGGTCTAAACCAGGCCTAAACCAGGCCCAAACCAGGTCTAAACTAGGTCTAAACTAGGTCTAAACTAGGTCTAATCCAGGTCTAAACCAGGTCTAAACCAGGACTAAACCAGGTCTAAACCAGGTCTAAACCAGGTCCAAACCAGGTCCAAACCAGGTCTAAATCAGGTCTAAACCAGGCCTAAACCAGGCCCAAACCAGGTCTAAACTAGGTCCAAACCAGGTCCAAACCAGGTCTAAATCAGGTCTAAACCAGGCCCAAACCAGGTCTAAACTAGGTCTAAACCAGGTCTAAACCAGGCCTAAACCAGGCCTAAACCAGGTCTAAACTAGGTCTAAACCAGGTCTAAACCAGGCCTAAACCAGGCCCAAACCAGGTCTAAACCAGGTCCAAACCAGGTCTAAATCAGGTCTAAACCAGGACTAAACCAGGTCCAAACCAGGTCTAAATCAGGTCTAAACCAGGTCTAATCCAGGTCTAAATCAGGTCTAAACCAGGACTAAACCAGGTCCAAACCAGGTCCAAACCAGGTCTAAACTAGGTCTAAACCAGGTCTAAACTAGGACTAAACCAGGTCTAAACTAGGACTAAACCAGGTCTAAACCAGGTCTAAATCAGGTCTAAACCAGGTCTAATCCAGGTCTAAACTAGGACTAAATGAAACCAGGTCTGAACCAGGCCAGTAGTGGTCCAACCCCAGAACTTAGCACTCCTCAGAACGTCAGATGAGCAAAAGAATAGAGGCTTGGAGTAACAGACAGGAGTCAGTTCCTCCAAGCCCCTGCTCCTGTCTGTTCCTCCAAGCCTTCACCTTTCCTTTCTCTTCTCGCTGAAACTCTTTAACCTCACACCTGACACATTTCTCATCCCACTCTGAGCGGCTACTGTTTCTTTTCGCCCTCATAAAGTCACCTGCAGCATAACGTCACCGACTAAAACCAGAGGAAACCGCTCCGAGACCTTTACAAATGAAACTTTTTATCCAGTTTTTGGTCTCAGGAGAGCTTAGAGCAAAGGGAGGCTCAACACAGGATCACAACACATTCCTCTGGGGAACACAGATAAGAAGACTGCAGGGCCTCTCCAATTAGGCTTCGTGCACCGCAAACTCAGACAGGGTTAGGTCTAAACTAAGGGATAAAATAGAGAGTAACACGCAAAAATATTACAAAATAAGTTCCAAACAGGGAAGTGTAACCCTGGACGAAACAAAGACTATAAAAAAAGGACTAAACCAGGGCCAGGTCGTGGTCTTTGCTTCAAATTTAAGCCCTAAATAAAAAGAAAGACCATAGAACAGGGATAAAACTGGCTCTAAATGTAACTAAATCAGGAAGTGAACTGCAAAAGACTCCTGTGTACTCCCAGTGGGACCTCTACCCCACTTTGAGAACCACTGGAATAAAACATTTTCAACTGGCAGCATTAAAAAAGAGAGAAAAATCTGCATTTGAATCAGCAGGCACAGTGATCTAATCTTAGGCTTAGAAGAAAGTTTTTGTTATTATAATGTTTTCAAATCAAACATGTTTTATTTACTCTCATGTCTAATTAAAATACAAATATTTAGATGATTAATTAGGCATAATAAAATGTCATAATCACCTTAAACTCCATGGCAGATTTGTTAAACATCAGTCCTTTGCTGGAACAGCTGGAGGTGAAATGAAGGAGCGCCCTCTGCTGGACAAGGCACGGCACTGCAGCCTCCACTGAACAAAAAAGCAAACTTAACAATTTATAATAAACACTTTTATAATCTCTCAGTCACAAAAAACTCTGATAAAAAATAGGCGACAAAAAGCAAGGAGCGGTAAAAAGTTGCAAAAGGCGACAAGTAAAGCTGTTTTAGACTCTGAACAAGGGACAAATTGGTGTTTTATTGTTGGGGCCAAACCATCAACTTTCCCTAACATTTAGCATTTTCTCAGTTTTTCATAAATTGTCTAAATAACAAGTAACGTTAGCTAAGTAAATCTGACAATTGGTAGCAACGTTAAATTAAATCTGTTAAAGCGATGATAATACTGCTGGCTTCTGTTGTCAGCCTGGGAGCTGTTTTTAAAAAACAAAGAAGTTTTTTTTGCTGCTGTCAGTTAACTTTTTTTCTATTTATTTATTTATTTATTTATTTATTTAAATGTAGGCTACAAAATAAGTATGGCACTTCCACTTACTAATAATAGGCAAGCGCACTTTCAATAAAAGATAAACATAAACACTAACCAGAAATCAAAACTATATTCATACAATGCAATTATACAATTATAATACCAACTTATACAAGGGGGGGTTACAGTTTCGAATTAATTTACATTTACGGGAAATTCCATTAGCATATCATTGAACTTTACAGATGGCTGCCAATGAACTTCCATAGTTAACCTTACACATTAGCTTTAGCCAATGGACAGCCACCTGAGCTCCACAAATGTCAGGAATAATTTGTAAAGTAACTCCAACTTTGTGTGGACAAATGTCACGAGCAAGCTTTTAACCAAAGGACAGTTTTTTCTTCTGTTAGCTGCACTTTGGTGGCGCTAAGCTAACTGCTATTTCTGAATTAGCCGCTGTTAGCCGCTGTTAGCCATTAGCCGCTCACCTGCGTTAGCTCCGAAAGAACAAATGGGTTCCATAGATTTCGCCTTCCCCGCGGGAGATGAGAGTGAGCGCAGCAGCGCCGATGAGTGGGACATCGGTTCATCTGAGAAGAAGTCTCCAGCTAAAAAGGTAAAAGTAGAAATTACTTTTATAACTTTCTAACTAAGCTAACTTTATTTCTCAAGGAACGGCTAACTGTTGTGCTAACGGCTGCTATAACCGCCATTATGTTGTAACCTTAAACCTTCAGGAATAAACTAAACGAAATATATCTTAAACTTTAAAAGGTTGTAGTCTGTTGGTGACTAGATTTTTATTTATTTAACGCAGTTTTATTTATTTATTTTATTTTCTAGGTGCATTTGAACTCGCCATGAGACAACAAAGCGTCCAAAATCCAAACTATTTCTGTCCTGTCATTAAAATACATGACGCTAGGACTTAGGTTTGGAAATTTAATGGCAATTTATTAATAAAAAAATGACATTGTAAATAACTTCACTGACAAAAGTCTTTAAATAGTTATTATTACATGTGTTTGTTTGTTTATTTTTTTATGCGTTTATTTTGGTTTAAATGGGGACAGGGACATATATTTTTACAGATATGTGTTGGGACATGGGACAAAGAAACACTTATATGTCCCATTTGTCCCCATTCTAACCAACAAGAAACACAAAACTCAAAAGACATTTCTCTACAGACTTTTGTTACAATTTTTTTTTACAGTGTCATTATTTGTATTAATAAATTGGTGGTAAAATCCAAAACTTTAGCCCCAGGGTCATGTACTTTCATTACATGAATGTATATTGTAATGATTTTGAAATACGCTTATACGTTACTTGGTAAGTTTAAATGCATCGTGTTCTGTGAAAAAAATGTGTCCCTGTTTCTGGGTCTAAAAAGCTGGTCACCCGAGTCAAGGAGCCTAAAACTGGGACTGTCCTGATTAAATAGGGACGTCTGGTTACCCTAGGTCTGTAATTAAGTCCACAGACGTTTGCATGTTGTAGTTAAAAAGATAAGCATGATGTCCACTTGTTGTTAAGACGCTTAGGAATGGTTAAACAAGTCTAAAGAAGAGTTCATTTTCTTAAGTTTCCTTAACAAGATAATTGCCTACTGCCGGACATCTAAACATTAAACATTAATTAAACCTGCTTTAAAGGTGCTATGAGCAGTATATATTTTTATATATCATAAAATTACCCACATGTCCACAGATATGAGGTCAACACGTTTAAATCAAATTTTAGTTTTACTGATAACAATAGTACAGTTGAGTTATTAACAATTGAAAATATATTTTACATAATGGCCAAGTTGTTTTTGTTTACATTTGTTGTTTTGGTTCTAAAACTGCATTGCCGATCGTCCAATCAGACCATTGTTTTGATTTAGACTGCAGTACTGTTTTCAAACCAGCTGCTGCTTACAGGAGCTTTTTAATAATTAGAAAAAAGTTTGAACTTTTTGTTTACTCCTCAACAGGTGAGGTACTTCCCATTAGAGGAGCTTCACATTAGTTTTTGCACAGTATGAATGCAAAGTAATGACATTTTACCTCAACTGTGTTCACTTATTAACAATTATAAATTAGTGTAAACTTCTTTTCTTTTCTCATTTCAGCAGAAAGAGGCGGACAGTGCTTCTGTTTTTCCTGCAGATGACCAAGTGTCTGTGTTGAAGAGGGCCATCAGTAAAGGAGACGTGCAGACTGTCGAGCAGCTGTTGGACAATGGTGAGATGCATTTACAAACCAGAAATTCAACAATATACTGACAGAAAGCATGGGTAATTTCACTCCTAACTCAGGCAAAACTGACTTGACAAATTAAACCTTTACAGAGGCTTAAAGCTATGATGATGATGGTGGCAGTTTGGCACGTATGTACTTTTTACACAGTTTTTATTCTTGTCAAACTCTTGTCTTCAGGCCTTGACGTGGACTCGCGGCTGGACTTTGAGTGGACCCCGCTGATGTGTGCGGTCAGCGTGGCCAACCATGACCTCACCAAGATGCTACTGGACCGAGGAGCCAGCGCCAACTTCAGCAAAGGTCAAACACAGTGGGGACAGGGATTTAGGTTTCTCTAGTATTTTACAGATGAGATACTTTTTCAGATTTGAGTCTACAAAGTCTTCTGTGTCCAGCTCCTGTCCCACAGTGGACTTCAGAGGAGATGGGGGACAGTAAGACGATGGCAAACTGATACAGGCCTTAAAGGTTGTGTGTTTGTAGAGTTTGTATGGGTGCTTGAAATTAATTGTTGTGTTTTTAAGATTTTTGAATGCTTGAAATTGTCACTATAAGCTTTGGTGTACCGGCACTTCTTATATTTCAGCTTTAGTGGACTAACACTTCTTGAAGCTCGCGGCACATTCAGGTGTTGTTATTTAGTATTGAACATTTCTCAGGACGTGTAGGGCGTTCAGCTGTAAATACAATTTGTGAATATAGTTATGTCTACTTGTGAGGTGCTGGAAAAAAACTCAAAGTATAACCTGAAACTAGCATAACTTTAAATTAGATCTTTTAAAAACTTGCACAAACCCTGTGTTTACCATATTTAGTTCTGTTGGTCCAGTGGTTCAGAGCTGGCCTGAGTCCTGTTAAACCATACTTTTGTAGCATTGAAAGAAAAGTTTCAATATAATAACAATAGGTTATAATATACTAAAAATATTTTTATTCAATACCAAGTTTCAGTTCCTAGTGAGGCCTTTAATTTTCTTTTGCATGAATCCAATAAATAACACACTACTGGTTTTAACTCACAGCTAAGAATTTAACTCCAAAAATGTGGTCTTTTATTGAATATTATTGTGTTTTATGATTGTAGAAAATGAAATAACACACCATAAGTATCAGAAAAAGTATTACTCAGGAACAGGTATTGAAAACCAGATATCGTTTTAGAACTGGTATTGAAAAGTCCCAGCACTGATTTTCTGGACTCAATTTTTACCCCAGATTTCTGTTTCAAGCTTTCATCAACACAATATTTATGCTTCAAACACTGAAACTATATTCCACCCACAGTGGAGTTAGATTCCTCTGGATCTAAATATTACCTGACACTAAATTGTTGTCAGCACACAGGCCTAGTTTGGAGAAGCAGACAGGAGCCACACCACTGAGACAAAGAGACAAGTGCTGTCAGAGTAAATGAGAGTTATCTTTCATATCCAGCGTCACAATAAAAGTTTGTGTGAATAGTAAAGTTTTAGTCAGGACAAGATCTGTCAGCAAACATTTGTGATATGACAACGCCTTCTTTATCAAAATTATACTGAAATTCTAAACACCCAACATGGAAAATAAAGAGAAGAGGAAGAAAAATTGACAACGGCTTTTGATTTTTGTAGCTAATCACTTTATTCTTCTGATGTGTTTGTGCAGCAGGGGTTGGGGCAGTGGGGCTTCAAGGAAACACGTTTGGGAATGACTGCTCTCACTCATACCTCTGTTTATCTGTGCTTGGGACTGGCATAAAGAGTTCACTGGCTCGTGACTCTCTGTGGCTGGATTATTTGTGATATGACCTTATGTACCACCTTAAATGCGACTGGGAGCTGATGGAGCCTCGGTGCAGAGACTGAGAGTGGGCTGTAGGAATGGGAAACACATTTGTGAAGCCTCTGTTCCTCAGATGCCATGGGGAGTGTTTATGGGGCTGTTATTGGACTGATTTACCCAGCGCTCTGATAAGCCTCTGTTACAGTTTCACATGTGTTTGCTCCGTCCTTCTGTTTACTCTGAGATCCAGGGCAGTAAACCGCTCAGCTGCGTTTGCGTCTGTACTGAGCCGGAGTAAATAAACTCTGGCCTGAGAGAGAGCCGTAGTCACCGACGGAGCAGTTATCAATCACTGGACAGACGCCATGCGGACGTGACCAGCGCTAATGACTTCCTTCACCTGCCTCCAGCGACAAAGACGCGTGGAGAAAAAGCCCAGAAATCAAAAAGCTAATTCAATTCAGATATACACAACAGTGGTCTAGACACATGCAGTCCTATGGGAAAGGGATGCTCTCATTGGCTACTGAATAAATGGAATCAATGGCTTAGTGCAACAGCGTCCAAAGATATTCTGTATACCAATAGTGAATAAGGACTCTGTGCATAAATATTGGAGAAGTTTTCTAAAAATGTTTGTCATGGTTCAAAGGATTTCTGGATCACAGTAGAAGTAGAACCTTTAGTTTAATGACATTAATATTTTGTGATAGAGGTCAACCAATATATTGGTATTTTTGCTTTTTAGACAATCAGCTGATTCTTGCCCTTTAATGCCAATATTTGGTCGGCCTCATGTCTCAGTTTGGGCTCTTACTCTGCAGTTCATAGGAAACATCCAAAATCGCTTTATCTCAGCCTGAAAAGCTCAAAACGGCAATAAAAAGATTTTGTTTGTTTCTCTGGCACAGAACCTCAAAGAACAAAAAATCCAAATGCATTTTTTTAGCTCTTACCAAGCTCTACCTGCACAGAGTCTGACTGAGATGGTTCAGTTCAGTTCAGTTTATTTGCCATTTGCAGTATTAACAAGAACCACATTGGAAAACAGTTGCAAAGAGCTCAAAGTGCACAGTCAGCTTTTAAACAAACAAAACATACAACAAAACATACAAAGCACAAGCCTTAAATAAAACAACATATGGATACATCCTAAAAAAACACCTGATAAATACTAACAATAAAAACACTGTATATGTAGCATGTGGACGCAGCTTGTGGAAAAAAACCTTTAGCATGATGAGATGTAGTGCATTTAATAGAACGATATCGTTTCCCTGACGGAAGGAGGTCAAACATCTCAGCAGCCCTTTTGGACAACTCATCTTTAACTGTTCTCACTGTCACATTCTAACATTTGCTTCCATTTTGATAAGCATTACAAAAATGGCTGTATTAAATGAATTTCTTTTATACAATTCAGCCCTACATATCACTTCAAAAAAATCTGCAGTGTTTAAAGGCCATCGGCTGCTCTGAATAAAAAAAGAAAAAAAAAAACGGTATCGGCCACAGTAAAACCCATACTGGTTGACCTCTATGTTGTGGCGTTGATTCTTAAATTATAAAGACAGAAAAATATCTATAATGTTGTGGTGGGTGATCATTAAATTATGAAATGAATGGCATTAAATGGTCTGCGAAAGTGTTGGCCCTGGAGATGATGATGAACACATTAATTTACCAAAGACTGGGGCTGATCACAGCTGCTTTTGATTCTCGCTTCAGTATGAACCTCACTTCAGCAGCGAGTCTGGCGTCAGAGTTAAATAAGATCAGGTGAAGAAATGAAACCAGGCTGCCACACGTTTATGAACCGATAACAACACTGTCTCATGCAGATGTGACTCAGCTGAACTACCTGCATTACTTTTATATTGTTTCCATTGTAGAACTGTGAGGAGAAAAAAAGGAGGTTGAACTAGTATGTGTGCAGTGATTTTTGCAAATTGATTTGACAACCTTCTCCATTTATCCAGGCTTAGGACCAGCACTTTATCTTCTACACAGTCTAAAGACATGACCTTACAAAATGTGTGACTGAGGTCCAGTCGAGAGTAGAGAGGGTCTGTCAGAGGTCGACCCATGTGTTTTTCTGTGGCCGCTGCCAATACCAATTTTTAAAATTCTAAGCAGCCAATAGGTGATAAACACTGCAGATTTTTTTAACTAATATATACGGTTGCTTTTATAAATTTTATGAAAGAAGTTTATATAATATAGCTATTTGTTTTGGTAATGATTATTGTAATGCAAACAAATGTGTTAGAATGTGACAGTGAGAGCAGTTAAAGATGAGTTTTTTGGAGAAAACCATTGAGTCCATCTCAGTCAGACTCTGTGCAGGTAGAGTTTGGGGAAAGCTACAAAATGCATTTGGATTTTTTTGCTCTACAAGGTTCTGTTTCAGAGAAATTTGCAAAATATTTTTATTGCCGTTTTGAGCTTTGATTTGTTTTAGTAATACTCATTAAAATGTAAACAATGTGTTAGAATGTGACTTAAAGATGAGTTAAGTAAGAGCTTCTGTTCCAGAGAAATGAGCAACATCTTTTTATTGCTGTTTTGAGATTTTCAGGCTGAGATAAAGAGATTTTGGATGTTTTCTAAGAACTGCAGAGTAAGAGCCCAAACTGAGACAAGATGGGGTTCTTTCAGTCACATGGGGCCCCGACATGAGCCTGACCAAAAATCGACATTTAAGAATCGGCCGATTGTGTAAAAAATGCAAAAAACTGTCCTGATATTCGACCTCCAGTATCTGTCAGTGGTGGTCCCAGGGAAGGAACAGAGGTGATGCAGGTGTGGAGTGAAGGCCCCATCCCACAGAAGAGTTTCTGGAGCTCAGACTGCTGAAGGAGCTACTACTGGTTCTGAGAATACACAGGACAGGACGGAGCAGAGTGGAGCTGAGTATGAGGCAGGTGTTAGGCCTGATCTGTGTCTCTCACTCTGTAACAGAAGAGTTCACTTCAGTTTAAGGCTTCAGCAACTTATGGAATTAATCAATTATTAAAATAATTGTCTATAAATAATCAGTTTATTGCTAACTGGAATATTTGTAGTCTTTGAAACACGCCATGTGCTGAGAGTAGAGGTTTTATTTCCAAGACAGAGCAGTAAAAGTTACAGAAACCTTATGAGTTATGTTTTTGATGAAAAACATCTTTTTGTGTACACATGCACCGTCCAAAAGTCCTCAAGTAGGATACCTGCAGCTTCATTTGGTTAAAATTTTGTGGAAAAAAAACTCATACACATGCTCGTGCTTTACTATCTCATTATTAATCAATTCATCAAATAAATAAAATCAAAAATCAGATGAATAATTGCTTTTTAAAATAATTGTTAGTTGCAGCCCTACTTGAGTTGACTTTATTTGTGCCTGTTGGTAGGTTTGTTGTCCAGGTTTGTTTCCAGACTCCCACAGTTACAATGACAGGATTATTTACAACAAATGGAAGAACAAACAGCAGACAGAGGTCAGAGCTCCTTCCATCGTCGAGGGGACAGCGAGAAATGTGTCAGAGCTGTTCCCCGGGAGGCTCCAGGAATGAAACACTCTTCCCTGAACCTGATTTTAACTAAATGTTTATCTCTTTGGGGCCCATCACTGTCACAGAGAGAGGATAATTTGATGTGAGTGTAATTTATGCCTCGGGTGCAACCTCTGACTGTGTTTCCAACCTGACGTCTGTGGGCCTTGTCCTTTTTTTTTTTTTGGAAATTACTTCTGGTTCCCACAGAAGTTTCTAAAACGCCCAACTTTTTTGTCTCCTCAGATCACTGGACCGTGCTGATGGCCTGCTGCACGGCCTCCGCCTCTGAGGAGAAGATCTGCAGCTGTTTGGAGCTGCTGCTGTCCAGGAACGCTGACCCCAACATGGTCGACAGGTGGGACACTTTACTCTGCCTCTAGACTTAATAAAATACTTCTATAGACATCACACACTTTACCCTGACTGACCACTGACCCAACACAGTCGACAGGTGGGATGGTTGAGAGTACATTTATCATTTTAAATCTACTTTTATCTGTAAAGCACAAAGTTTATCATCATTCTCTCCATGTAAGGAGATAAGACGGAAACTTCACAAAGGCATTTGACCTTTTAGAACTTGTCAGTGCCTAATAAAATAGGCAGGAGTGAAGAAATGCTGCAAAATAAGAACGCCTTTTTAAAAGTATGGTCTGAAAATTAGCTGTTTTTAACATAAGCTGACTTGTTTAGCAATACAACTCCTAACTAATCCAAGGAAAGTGGATATTGGTCATTGGTTGAGGTTGAATTTTTATCTTTTTTTTTTTTTTTTTTTTAATGGTTTATTTTGGTTACATACACTACTGCAATTAGCACAAATCACAATGAAATAAATCCATAAATAACCAAAAAAGGAATAGGCTGAAGCAAATGCTTATTTTAGCCTCCCCTATTCAGTCTATATGAATATTGAGAGTCTGCTAAGACACCATGTCCTGTAATGCACAGTATATAGGATTAAACCTACTGTAACTCAATTTACACAACACTGAGACAACAGTCATTGATAATTTTACACTTAGGACATTTTTTAAACCTTGCCAGGGAAGTACAGTTTGAACTCATCACTTAATCCATTCCATAATTTCACCCCCAGAACTGAAACAGATTATAATTTTACATTGGTTCTTACTTTAGCACATTCAAACATAAATAGTCCTCTTAAATTATAATGACCTACTCTTAATTTAAAGAGCCCTTGTATGCAAACGGAGAGTGTGATTTTTAACTCTGTAAAGGATCTCTAATAAAATAATTAAATTTTAAAGTTTTAGATTGAATAAATAAATTATTAGTTTGCTCACAATACCCCACTTTAATAATTATTCTAGAAAGCATTTTTTTAACTAACATTTATTCTTGTTTTTGCCTGCATTCCCGCATATCTCTGCACAATATGACAAGTGAATTGTGAATATGGCAGTCCTGTCTTGGCTTTTTATGTCCTGTTGTGTCTTGGAGCAAAATCTGAATTTGAATCTGAAAATCTGAATTCTTTGTTTCTGGTGCCAGCGACGAGTTCATGATCTGCTCTCATCAAAATGGGAACCTTTATTATAAACGGTGACTATTTAAACTTTCCTGTCAAACCCTGCGACCTCTCAGCTCTGAGTGAAGCCGGTGAGAATCCGAGCTCACATTCCCTTTCGTTTCTGATGCAGTGTTGGTGTTATGTGGTGGTGTTATGGTCGTCACCGTTGTGTGTGGGACGTTCTGTTTTGGCAGACACAAATAAACGCCAGTGCACAGTGTAGGAGGAGGTTAAAAGCTTGCGTTAATTTATCGGGCCGGTAGCAAACGACTTCCTGCAGACTCGGGGTTGAGCATGTGAACACATTTAACCTGTACTTGACCGTTCACATCGAATTGAAGCAGGGCATTTTTTTCCAAGCACTATATTATCAATTGAGTAGGAAACTAAATCTCTCTCCCCCTTTAGTGAGAAAGAGACAAATATCATCTGGAGAAAGGCACGTCTAAAAAACAAGTTTATGAATGTGAGGACCTGTAGATTTAACTATGGTTTAGACCAAAACCATATATGTAGCCATACATATTAGTCAGGCTGTATGCTGTAACTTGTCCCAGAGGTCATGCAGACACAGGCTGTGGTTTCAATGAAGGCCTCATGTGTCTTCATTGCTTAAAGTTGCACTACTTGACTTTTACCTTGCATCTGAGGAATAATAATCCTTTCGTCTACATCAGCAGAACAGAGATCGTCTCTGAAAACTCTGAAATCTCATCTGGGCTTTACTATCGCACCGATTTTTGGGCTATCTGCCAATTCTTGCACTTTTATGCCAATTTTTGGTCAGGCACATGTCAAGGCCCCATGTGACTGAAGGACCCCATTAGGGCTGCACAAGATATCGCAAAATTATTGTTATCGCAATATCCGTATCGCAAGAATCTAAATATATCACAATAACGCTGTGGTCTCCATTTGACAGAGATTTACACTGAAGAATAATTTTCCACCAGAGCCTTAAAAGAACATGTGTTGTGACTAAATAAAAATGTTTAAAAAGTCCAGTTTTAGTGGGAATTTAATTAATTTAGTCACAGCTTAGCCTTGTTTTATTCCTGGTTTAGTCTGAGTTAAGTTTCGATTTTGTGGCTGTTCTGACTTGTAAATACAGGAACTTACATTTTTGTGAAATGTAGTGAATTTAACTTACTATGTTGGAAAAGTAGGCTCTATTTTCAAATATCGCAATAATATCGTTATCGCAATTTTCAACATAGTTATCGAATATCGCATGTTTTCTCCATATCGTGCAGCCCTAGTTTTAAGTGAATTTACCTGAACTAAGCTAGGTCTAAACTAGGACTAAACTAGGTCTAGATCTGTTTTACATGAATTTAACTATGTCAGAATATTAGGCCCTATTTTAAAATATTGCAATAATATCGTTATTGTATTATTCAACATAATTATTGAATATCGCATGTTGTACCCATATCATGCAGCCCTAGACCCCATCTTGTCTCAGTTTGGGCTCTTACTCTGCAGTTCATAGGAAACATCCAAAATCTCTTTATCTCAGCCTGAAAAGCTCAAAACGGCAGTAAAAAGATTTTGCTCATTTCTCTGGAGCATAACAGAAAAAAACAACAACAAAAACAAATGCATTTTTTAGCTCTCCCTCAGTCCTGTAGTCTGACTGAGATGGATTTAATGGTTTTCTCAAATAACTCCCCTTTAAATGTTCTCACTGTCATATTCTAACACATTTGTTTCTGTTTTAACAAGTATTACTAAAACAAATGGCTCTATTAAATTACTTTCTTTCATAAAATTAAGAAAATCGGCCCTACATATTGGTCCATAATTAGCAGCAGTGTTTATTGGCCATAGAAAAACCCAAATTGACCAATCTCTACTATGAAGTTTTTCTGACAGAGGGGGAACTAGAGCAGGGACTGATATTTTTTTAATCAATCACACGCTAAGAACTAATTCCCATTTGGATTAGGGACACTTTCATTGGTTGAGTCCAAGCTCGTGTTGCACTTTGTCTTTATTCACTGGGGTAAGGGTGACAGCAAGTCCGACTGGAAAGAGAACTAATCCAGCGTTGGGTCTGACTGCTCACACCACAAACCAGGACTGAGCCAGGACTGGACCGGGACTGGACCGGGACTGAGCCGGGACTGAGCCGGGACTGAGCCGGGACTGAGCCGGGACTGAGCCGGGACTGAGCCGGGACTGAGCCGGGACTGAGCCGGGACTGAGCCGGGACTGAGCCGGGACTGAGCCGGGACTGAGCCGGGACTGAGCCGGGACTGCTCACACCACAAAACTGCAGACAAAAAGAGAAACAGAGACAGAAAAAAAGAGAAGCAAATCTGACATCAAACTGAAGAAAATATAGAGAACTCTGAAAGTGGACCTCTTGCATTTATTATGACAGTGTTTTTTTGCTTAGTTTACACATCGTTTTATTCTCTGTCAGTGTGGTCTCTGCGGTGACACAAAGCTGTCGTGAGCTGTCAGAAGTGTTGCTGTATGTGACACACAGAGACCTGATGCTGTTACGGGACAGTCGTGCTTCTCTCCCCCGCCTCCTCCACACGCCACTGCCTTTGTAGTAAATACCTGAATTCCTGCTGCGGACAGCGAAGCTTACATTCCCATCGCCCTTCACACGACTCTGGGCCGTAGTAAATAATCCGACTGAATATCCTGGATTCTTGTGGCCGAACCAAACCGAGGTCACTGTAGCAGCAGATTTACTCAGATATGTGACTGTTTATGTCTCTGCGACCTGCTGCCACTCTGGGCATCAGCGTCGCACCCAAATCACACACAGACCACACGTGCACACGCTCCCAGAGCCCGAACTGTGGCTCAGAACGCGCTCAGATAAAAGGATCCTGGAGGGACAGAGCAGTTTGTTCATAAACAAAATATTTGAGTCAATTTTGAGAGGATTTTGTGAGAATGCTGAGCCATATTAGAGTGGAAATAGAGCTTTGTGTATGAACAAATAGCATCAGCGGGTCATGTTTAGGTCTCGTATTGTCTCGCAGTGAGACTTTGAAGTGGTCAAAGAAGTGTGCGAGGGGAGAACGTGCTGTGTCCTGCAGTGCAAGGGCTGTGAATATATGCCTCATGGTTCAGTTTTACCTGCAGTGGGTCCAGGTGTTACTCGTAAGCTCACTGAACCTGTCCTTGACTTGACTTTTTCTCTTCATGACCACCCAGCCCTCAGGCCGTCAGCTAACTGGTTTCTCAAATGCTCTCTTTCTGCTCAGCGGCGTCCCTTCATGTTTCCACCACCGAGTTTAGAGTTTTCTACCAAAATATCTGATGCTGGTAGAGCTTTCTGCCAGTTCAAAAACTCACAAAATCCATCTTGTCCTGCTGCCACTGATCTGTTTGGGTCCGAGCCAGTGGCGGCCTGAGCCAATGACAGTACTGCCATGAGTGGGCGGGGTTTAGGTTTGCCCACAACAACAGGCACTTTTAGCGATACTTGTTAACAACATGGCGACGCAGAAAAACATAAGGTATGCCGCTCTACATTTACAAAACAGCAAAAAATCTTCTAATAGCATCTTAATTGTGTTGTTTTACTGTCGTAGCAGTTTGTTGTTTAGCTCCGGAGCTAGAGCTTTATCCAATAACCTCCAAGTATTCTACTGAAAGACCCACCCCTTCACAAAAGTTTTCAACGGGAGCCATTTCATATTGATGTAATGTAATTGCAGTCTGGCTTTTGCCATGTTAATTAAACCTCAGAATCCTGCGTATTGTGAACAGGGACAGCAGCAGAAGCCAGTTGTACAAAGACTTGTGGAAAAAGTGAGTTTGTTTGAATGTGGTGGTTACGTGGGACGTCAGAGGGACTTTACTGTTGTTAAAATGGAAACGGTGAAGACAAAAATCCCACAGAGGACTGAACAACAACGAGGACTTCAGCAGAACCAACAGGTAGACCAAGGAAAGACCTAAACGCTGTTAATCAGCTCAGAGAAGTTATTAAATTCACTCTGCTTCTGTATTTGTAAGATGTGCTGCAGATAAACGGCTGTGATAGGTCAGTTCCAAATTGACCGAGGAGAAACGGTTACCTCTGAGTGAGGAACCAGTCTGTCCTGCTTTTGAAAAGAAAGTAGGACATGCTGGAGCACCAGGCTACAGTAGAACCAGGCTCCAACAGAGACAGGCCTCCAATAAGCCTCATAGGCCAAAATAACAACAAAATGACGTCTCCTCGACCTCGAGGACTACCAAGGACCCTCTGACCAACATCTGAGCTGGAGCTGAAACCCACACTTCTGACTTTGGCAAGTCTACCCCTGGAGCCTGGACACTAGAGGTGGTGATTATGAGAAGAGTTGGTGAACTGTTGATGCTAAAGAGAGAGAGATGTTCCATTGCTAAGATGGTGATAGACAGAGGAGGGTAAATAACCAATGACAGTGCAAAGAGGACGCTTAGAATTTAGGCATTTGAAACATGATTGGCTGCGACAGACAAGGCGCTTTGTGGTGGCAGGACATGAAGATAAACTTCAGAGTCTAGCAACCTGCAAAGACAAATGAATAGTACATTGTGAACATTTTTCCCAAACCAAATAAAATGTCAGCTCTGATCCTGCCGCGCCTCTTGTCCCTCATTGCCTTTGCCCCCCTGGTTCCTCACAGTGAACGTGCAGATAAATAAATGAATGTTTGATGTTTGTGGACGTCCTGCTTCCGTCGTGTGTGACGTCCGAACCTCGCAGCTCTGATCGTGCACAGATGTTTTATACAGATGTGTGGTGCAGATGTGTCGCAGTGGTCAGAGGTAAACAGTTCTGCCTCTGCTCCATGTGGGGTCTGACTGTGGCTCCATCTGCGCCTGGCTCTGCAGAGAACACGCTCTCCTGTGTGCTCCTGTCCCGTCTACATTCACTCAGAGAAGGCAGGATCTACAACATATCCACCCTGAGTTTTTTACACGCATTAACTAGACCAGGACGTCTGGTCTCGACCTGATTACTAATTCTTTTTGATTCCTACTTTTATGGCACGTTTTAACCCTTGTGTTTCAATGAAGACAAAAGTGTCCTTTTCAGAATCTTGATTTTCTAAACACAAATCTAAAATTACTTCATGTTTACTCTCTTTGACTAAATCTGAGACACTGCTTTCAATTTTTGTACTTGAAAAATGGGAGCAAAAACAAGTACAGCGTTTACATTTTATACATCAGCTGAACTTAAAGATCTAAGATTTTTCTATCTACATAAAAGGTCTATTTCTCTCAGATATTGTTCACAAATCTGTGGAAGTCTGTGTTTGTGAGCTCTTCTCCTTTGCAGAGATAATCCCTCCACCTCACAGCTGTGGTATATCAAGATGCTGATCAGACAGCATGAATAAAAGGCCACTTGATTTTACATGTGACTGTAGTTCTTCTCATTATTATTATTATTATTATTATTGCATAAATCTTTTAATCAACTGGTATCAAATATTTATTTTTTTTATTTTCAGAATTTATACCTTTTTTATCTCAGTGTATGTAATAGCATCTCTTTTTTTTTTTTTTTTGTGAAAAACACAAAAAATATTTCAATATTCTCAAAGCAAAGTGGATTTATATGGGGGGGGGTTAATTGGTTTTCTACCAAGGGCAGAAAAAAAGATCCCTAAAAATAAATAGAAATAAATGGTGATCTCTGACAGATCCTGTAATAATCCACTCTAGAAAGATTTTGCTTTGAGAACACTGAAATTATTTCATTTTTAAACAAAAAAATTATTACAAACACTGGCATAAAAAAGGGTTAACATTCTGAAAATCATTAAATATTTGGTTTTTATGGTCAGGGCAGAAGTCAAGCATTATTTATGATGTTTTGTGAATTGTGACGGGGAAACTTTTGTCACCAGAGCAACAGTAATATTTTAAAATTGGGGTGTGAGGGTTAAAACCTGTTTCACAGTTTCATGTCATTTAAAATATGTTCCACTCAACACTGAAACTGGATTTAGCCTTTTCACAATGCATGTTGCATGTTTAATTTAATTGTTTATGAAGTTTTGGTTGTACTAATTTACCAAATTTGTTTTGACAGTATCTGTTTGACAAAAAATACATGATTGAAATTGCAAGTGTAATAGGTTTTACTGCAGCAGGTTTACATAACTTCCAAGAACACATAATTCTCCTTTTATGAACCTGTCTGTCACTTCTACTGTAGCTAAACACTGAAACTTCCCCAAACACAGTTCATTATCAGAGTCAGTGATACATGTCCAGTACTTTCCCAGCTCTGACTCACTCTCGCTGACAGATTTATGGTTTCTCTGCGTCAGTTCAGTGATAAGAAGTGAAGCTGAGGTTAGTTATAAACCTGGTTACTTTAAAACAAACAAGAAACTGAGGATTTAAAGGCGTCACTACTGCAGGGATTAGTCACTTAAACTGGACAGAAGAAACCGTAAAAAATCAGAAACTGTCCAAAAGGTTCTGTCTTTTCAGTTTTATTTAGTGAGAATTTGTTTCATCACAATTTGCAGTTTGTTCTTAAAATATAGTGAAGCTTTCTCAAAATTAGACCTGGCCTTGGCCTTGACAGTCCCTTGTGCTGTTGCGCCCCCTGCTGGACTGTGAGTGAACAGACATGCTTGTTCAGGGCCATGTTATGTCTCTCTTAGTACAAAGTCTGAGACACATTTTCTCAAAATTTTTCACTGCATTGATTCAGTTCAGTGGAAGCGTTTGATTTTGTGTCGTGTGCTGCCCTCTAATGGTTTCTTTGCAAGACTCTCTTACAAACATCAAATAACACGAGTCTCTTTTTCACAGAGGAACATTTATTACCAGGATTTTTTTGTTTCACCAGGGTTAGATTATCACTGGTAATGTGTTTCCACAAAGTTCCTTCATGGCTTCTGATGGTCTTCAGGCCTGATGTTTGTCATGATGATGTTTGTCATGATGATGTTTGTCATGATGATGTTTGTCATGATGATGTTTGTCATGATGATGTTTGTCATGATGATGTTTGTCATGATGATGTTTGTCATGATGATGTTTGTCATGATGATGTTTGTCATGAATGTGTGACAAGGAAGGCTGGGTACTGTTCACAATAACTTTGTATAACTTTGTAGTATCGAAAGAAAGGTTGCCATACTACTGGTATCGAAAAAATAATTTTTATTCAATATCTAGTGGGAACTTTTTTATTTTATTTATTTAGTCAATAGATGTACATGTGTTTTAATATACGAACAACCAAGAATCCCTCATAAAATACCACCCAAAAGGAGTAGGATGAAGTACAACTTCATCAACTCGTACTCTCCTTACTCCATAATAATCACAACAACATTATGTACATATATATGCATGCCTTCCCTAGGATACACATCCATGCACACAAGATGCCTGCATGTGTGCTTGCAAACACAAATCATAGTCAATACACTCCAGACTAACCTTTCAAAAGTACACATGCATGCATTCAACCATGCACATTTTAATATCCTTTGTATAAAGCAAATAATTAACACAGAATAAATCATACAAACTACTGGGTTTAACTACAGTTAAGAATTTTCCTTTTTATTTATTTAGTATTATTGTGTTTTATGATGAATGATCTCACCATATGTATCAGAAATAGTATCGCTCAGGCACCGGGATCGAAAACCAGGTACTGTTTAAAAACTGGTACCAAAAAAATCTGAACAGTACCCAGCCCTAGTGACAATGAGGTCAGCCTCTCCTCATGAGTCCCAGGGAATCAGTAAAGTCCTACCTTTCTTCGAGGTACATTTTCCAGGGAAACTTGGGGGTTGTGGGAAAGTTTTGACCTGGGTAATTTAGATGGAAACAAGGTTTTTCAAAATCCCAGGTAAAAGGGCAAAGGGTATTTGTTGAGACATCTTAAAGTATGTTATTTTCATTCTGTACCTGTTAAGATGTTTGTCTCATAAAAATACTTTTCAGTTCATTTTAACTTCTATAGCTGTTGTTGTCCTTTCTCTGTGTTAGGTCCCATATGACGTGTCTGATGCTGGCCTCCAGAGATGGATATTCTAAAGTTATAAACCTGCTGGTGTCTCACGGAGCAACAGTCAACGCCCAGGATTTAAACGGATTCACTGTGAGTTTAACCAATAATATAAAGGAAGATTAAACTGGGACTCAACCAGGACTAAACCAGGAGCAAACAGGGGCTAAACTCTGGCTACTCCGCTTCTAAACCCGGACTGAAACATGACTCACTAGAGCTAAACCAGGACTAAACCAAGAAAGAATTTGTGTAAACTAAACTGTACTAAAACCAGGACTAAACCTAGAACTAAACCAGAACTCAGCGGTGGAGTAGATGTAATCCCAGGTCTAACTTGTAATGTCATTATTGTGATTGAAATATTAATCTTAATGCCATGTGTCTCCAGGCTCTGTGCTTCGCGGCGCAGTACGGCCGAGAGGAGGCGGTCCTCAAACTCCTGCAGCTCGGAGCCGATAAAACCATCAAGACCAAGACTGGGAAGAGGGCAGCAGATCTGGCATCGATGTTCAAACACGCTCAGGTTTACCATCATTACATTATACTAAACCTAAAGTAAAGATAATCTAAACCTATCCCTGCTTTAACCGTTCTGTCCTGTTCTCAGATCGGGAGGATCCTGGCGTCCAACTCCAGTCCAAACTCCTGTGTCCATCCGTTCTTCTCAGAGGATTCTAGAGAGTGGTAAGATCATATCATGTTTATGTTTTTGTCTCTTGCTATGGAACCTAAAAAGGCAATAAAATGTAACAACATCTGAACAACATAACATATATTATATCAAGTGCTGCACGAAATAAAATCAAATTAAAAATAGTCCAAATACTGGTGGTTTCAGTAAATACAATCTGTGGCAACATAACAAATAAAATACTAAAATAACAATAGTTGCACAATAAAAGGGAAATAAAATGTATATAAATGGGTAAATGGGGAATAAAATTAACCAAGATATTCTGCCTAACTGGATTTGGACGCCAGGGAGAAGTAGTGGGTTTTTAGTCTGGACTTAAACTGGTTCAAGGACTGGGAGGATCTGACCGAGGGGATGTTCTGGGAGCTGCCACTGAAAAGGCTCGAGCTACAATTACTTTACTGAGTGCAATGACTGAATTATAATGGGTGACTTTGGAGATCTTAGATATATTTTACATGCATTTGCAGTGTCTCCCTTCTCCAAAATACGTCACTGATTACAAAAAAAACAACATGGCTCTTAAGTCTGTAACCGTTTCATTAATATTTAGGCCTGGTCACATCTGGACTCAGGTCACTTTTCCTTTCTTCTTTCTATTTTCTGAGTTTGTTTTCTTTGGCCGCTGTTGATTGAATGTTTACCAGCAGAGTAGACCTGTAGGGAGTTGGAATGAGAACAGATCCCCTAAAACAGTGGTTCTCAAATGGTGGGTCTGGACCCAAAAGTGGGTCGCGGAACTGTTTTCATTGGGTCGCCAGCCTTTGTCAGGGCAAAAAAAAATAAATGAATAAAGTTTAATAATAAGAAGAAGAAGGTGGCAATAGGGGACATAAGGTAGATGGAAGAAACCCAACAAAAGAAAAAAAAATCCAGTTCTGTAATGTCACCTCTAAGGTTGAAGTGAGGTTAAAAAGGTTAAAGTTACTGACCTGAAGAGTTGAAGTTCTAAATTAAAATGCAGTTAAGTGAATGTAGAAGGGAATAGTTCCCTCTTTGGCATTGCCACTTGTTTGGTTTCTCTTTAAAAAGTTACTTTAATGTTGGCGTACTATGACATTCTGATATTAAACTATCTCAGGTTCATTGTGTTCATTCTTTTTTTTTTTTTTTTTAACATTTGATCAGTTGAAATTACACTTTTTTGGGTCACGGCTTGTCAATAAAGAGTGATGGTGGGTCTCAAAGCCAGACCAGTTGAGAACCAATGTTCTAAAAAGTATTTGTTCTTATTAATTATTCCCATAAAAATGCTATTAATGACTTAATTAAAAGTAGGAACGTAGGACAGAGCGTAATCTCGAGTTTGTTGTACTTTTGTAATCTTTAAGACAGTGGTGGAATGTAACGAAGTAAAAGTACTTAGTTACTTTACTTAAGACCATTTTCATGTATCTGTACTTGAGTAAATTTTACAAGGGGTACTTTTACTTCACTACATTTTAGACTATTAAAAAATTGGTTTAAGTAAAAAGCATTTTGAGTTTGATTTAAAATTATTGTTTTTTGCCGTGTCGTGATTGTAGACACAGTACATAAGTATAAAAGATGCAGTAAAGTAGTACTCTTCAGAAAAGCCTCTCCTCTCTCTTCTGTTGCAACATTAACCTTTAGTTTTCAGCAGTTTTTCAGCAAAATCTCTCACATTTAACGCATTCATTAGCTCTTGAATCTGTGAAATACTTTTACTTTTTTACTCACACAAGTACATTTGGCAATAAGTACTTTTACACTTTTACTTTAGTAAAAATGGTAATACTTGTACTTTTACTTGAGTACATGTTTGCTCCTTTATCTGAAGTGCTGCTTCAATAATAAGCGAGTGGAGTTTACTCTGTTGCATATCTGCCCTTGTACTTCCCAGTCCCTTAGCGCCTCCTGCTGGTCTCAGAGTGAACAGTCAGTGCAGCAGGTGGAGTCTCAGACATAAACAATAATAAACCTCAGGCCTGTGTTTATCCGATTCAGACACTTTAGAGAAATTATCATCGAGACGCTTCAGTCCTCTCACCGTGACAGACTCAGAGCTCACAGGCCGTTAATATCTGAGGAAAAAACCCACTCGCGCTCATTCATTATAAACCTTATTTAAAAACTCATCCATTTAAGCTGAAGTTCAGTGTCGGCTCTGAACTCAACAACACTTTTCCCTCAAACTGTTTGATCCTTCCTCTCACTCCAGCCTTTCTCAGGGGTCAAGGGTTCAAATCCAGGGATAAGAGGAAGTAGAAGTGACATAATTCATTACTATGGGACACTTATGAAATAAATTATGTGCACAAGTACAAGAGCTTCAACCGTGAAACCAGGAAACCCCCCATCTAGTCAAAACATTAAACTGGAAGTTGTTGGAGTAAGGTTTGTGATGCCCAGAGAGTCACCTGTTGGTTCTGCTGAAGTCCTCGTTGTTCAGTCCTCTGTGGGATTTTTGTCTTCGTCCTGTTTCCATTTTAACAACAGTAAAGTCCCTCTGACATCCCACGTAACCACCACATTCAGACAAACCCACTTTTTCTTTCACAAGTCTTTGTACAACTGGCTTCTGCTGCTGTCCCTGTTCACAAATAAGGACAGAGCTGCTCACAATACACAGGATTCTGGGGTTTTATGGAAACAACGACAAGAATCCATGTTTGTTTGGGTCAGCGGTGCACTGCTTACTTCACGCCCTTCGTCTCTGCGATTGGTCTTTGTATAGAAGAGGGAAAGAGTTTGTCTGGTCGGCCAGGCTAAATCCAAACTGTTTTGTCAGCTGATTTAAACCTTTTTTTGGCATTGGAGCATTAGGACGTCCTACCGCTCCTAGGTAGGTAAACCCAACACTGGTCTGTTAAAAATAAACCTTAGATCAATAGATTTTTGTGGAATACCAAATTAACATTTGGTCAAAAAGAATATAACTTGTTTGACACCAAAGGTTTTACTGTTCAGGGGCATCAACTTCCATTATACGATCACAGAAAGATAGACTAGATATTGAAAGGGATGCATGATAATATAGGACCTGATAACTATTGGGCCGATAATTGGCAATTATAACGTCATACAGATAATTCAGATGGTAAGAAATTCAAGCCATAATAAGACCGATAATAAAAAGCCCAAACTGCTTTAATTTTGCCGGGTTTGCCCTGTGGTTTTCTGACTCATAGTGTCTCCCAGCTGCGCCCCCAGCCCCGCCTCCAGCCCCGCCCCTACTGCAGACTGCTGTCCCCCAGAGCAGGCTTTCTGTACGGCTTCAGAGAACGAAACTGTTTCTGCCTGTTCTGTTGCCGTGCTATGAAAAGGGAAAGGGGCTATTATCATTTCACATCATATATTATGTTTTTTAAAACTTTATCATGATGAAGATGTGAAGAACACAGGACAGCACCCCGCTGTCTTCAGTGAACACACAGACAGTGCTGAGCTGCAGATGTTGTCGCTTCAAAAGTTTAACGTGTAAACAATGCCCGGTCTTAAAAGGGCGTGTTTTCTGTTATTATTCAACAAAATGAAATGAACGATGGCCCTGGACTGAGTGTGGAGCGAGAGGAGTTTTTCAGCCCTGCTCTCATTCAGTGAGGTTGAATACGCTCAGCTCGTCCTTCCTCTCTCACACAGAGCAGAGAACTGTGTCGTATCAGCCCAATGCAGAAGTGAAAGGCTTTGTGAGGGACAGGACAGTCTCTTTTAATTAATCCACAGATCTGATCGCCTCGTTCATAGCCTGCTTTGCTCTGTAAACACATGAGACGCAAACTTGTCTGACTGGACGTTTTACCGTAAGCCCCGCCTCTTTCCCACTGTTAGATTCAAGATCACATGGGGAAAAAAACGACTGACCTCCGACTAAGTTTTTAGAAAATGTCTTTATCTGTATATTAATATAAAAGTATATTTACAACAAAAATGATAGTAGCAAAAAAGGCATTGGGCACAGAGGTAAGTAATGTGTGACATGTTACCAGGTCACAGTGGGATACAGCCAACAGTGTAAGTGTGTGTTACTGTGCTTATGAGAAGGCTGGATATCCAGACTGAGTCAGATCCAATCATTTTACTCTAAATTCATCAATTTGTCAAATGTATTTCAGGTTTTATTTGTAAGATCAGGATTAATGAAGTTTGGTGAGAGCTATACTGTTAAATTAAATTGTACTTCTCTCAAAATCAGGTTGAGTTTGATAAAAATTAGGTACAAAATCCTATAAGAATTATCGAGTTTATTATTGGTATCAGTTGCAAGAAGCTTCAAATAATTGATTATTGTTTCAAAAATGTATTATTGTGCATCCTTTTGGCTCTACATAAGCATTGTAACTTCTGTATCTTGTCTTTCAGCTCTAACAAACTGGACGACCTGGAGCTGCTGTTCCACGGTTTAGGCCTGGGCTACCTCACTGACATCATCACTGTGAGTCTGTTAGCTTTTGTTAGCAGCTCCACGCTAAGATAATGATCAGATATAACACAGTCAGGTCCAACACATCTGCTGCTTCACACACTCCGACTTTTAGCTGTTTACATTCTTTAACCACTGTCTCATAACAGCTCCTGTATCTGCCACTGACCTCCATCCAACACAGGTCACATTATTGGGTTCCCACAGGTGTCTTCTTCTTTTTTCCTTTTAGCCTTTCCCTTCTGAGGTCTCCACAGCAAATCATCTGCCCCCACATGTGCAACGCTCCACATATTGAGTTGGTATACGTAGGTTTACACAACGCGCTACCGGCATTGCATTGTGTACATTCTGCTGTTGCATCCTAGGGCAAGAGACTTCACCCAACTTGCCTGTATGAGTGTGATTGTGTGTTTATTTATTTACAAGGGACAGTGTGCATTAATCAACAACAATGTAAATACACCTGAGTTTGCCAAATTAGGCTAATTTTCATCAGTAGTCTGCCTGCCAGCTGTAAACAGGCAACCTAAAAAATAAAAAATTAAAATAAAATACACACATGCTTCATAAAATCACAGAGTGCAATCACATAAGTCCACAGAGTGCTCCCAGATCCTCAAACATTCATACATTCATACATGTTTACATGAAAATAATGACAGTAAGAAAGGATAACAGCAGAGATTGCAGAGTAAATATATGTAGTGCATGCCTACAGCTCTAATGGGTGCAGTGTTTATTGGATTTAAGCCAGTTTTTATGTGGGTTTTAAAGGTGTTATACGTAGGAGATTCTCTTTTTGTGTGAGTGATGTTGTTCCAAATTTTACAGCCTCTGACTGAAAGGACTGACTGTGCAAAGTCTTGGTTTAGTCCTGTTTTAGTCCTGTTTAAGTCCTGTTTAAGGCTTGTTTTAGTCTCGATTTGGTCCTGGTTTAGTCCTGTTTTAGTCCTGGTTTAGTCTTTAAGTTTGTATTGTGAAACAGTTTTGACCAAATTAAATAAGGACTTACCTTTCTGTTTTATTAAATGGGAACCTCACAATCACCTCTAGGTGTCGCTCTCGTGGTTCTGCCTGTAGTAGGTTTTTGTTTAATGTATTTGCTTAATGGTGGTGGTGTGAGTCCGTGAAGGGTTTTGTATATTGTACAGGCAAATTTAAAGTGTTTAAAATTTTCAAAACTCAAATTATAAGTTTCAAGAATTTGGCAGTGGTGATATGAAATTGTTTTTTAGCAAAGATTTTCTTTTATACAGTGATTCTATCTGAGTGTGGTTGGTGAGGGTCCAGTTAGTGAAGCAGTATTGGATGTGAAAAGATCAAAGCAGAAACATTCTTGCTGCCTTTATTGTCAGTGATGGTCTGATACGTCTGAAGTTGTGGAGATTAAATTTGTTTGTTTAGTGGTCGGATAGGACTTAGGTAGAATTACTGCCACGTCTCTGTCAGTCTGGCCCAGGGCAGCTGTGGCCACAGAAGTATCTCACAGCACAGAGTGTGACTGAGAAGAAAAGGAATAACTCGGTTGTAAAGTGACTTTGTCTAGAAAAGCGCTAAAAAAATCAAAGGCATTATTATTATAAAACACTGAAAGTGTGCTGTGAGTGAAAATGTTTAAAATGTTGTGACTTTATTTTCTTCAAACATAGATATTTGTTGTGTGAAAATGCGGTGTCATCCGTGAGTCATGCCATCACTAAATTTCTGAAATATGTTGGATGTTTTTCAGAAGGTTTTCCCCACGACCTGAGTGTCTGAAACATGAGATTTGGCGAAGATAATGTTTAGATTCAGTGTTGGCTCTGATGAGGGCCCATCTGTGTCTGAGCAGCCGCTGTAGTGAAAGTTTGATTAAATGTTGACTGATGTTTTATTTTGAAGGACCATGACATCAGCTGGAGTCACCTGCTCACCATGGACAAGGACGACCTACAGAAGGTGCATTCATCAAGATTATATCTCATAAAATATAACTCAAGTCAACCAAAGAATTAAACTGGTTGAGTGAAATTGAAAAGTCGACTGGTCAATGGAAACACAGCTGGTTCTTAATGGGGCATTTAATACTCTATCGCTTCTGTACTGTCTATGACGCATTATAATCCATGTATTTGTGGTTCTCTCCTCTCTGACTGGTTGTCCTCGCTCAGATGGGTGTCTCAGACCCGGTGGACCAGCAGAAGGTGCTGACTGCGGTGCAGCAGATGGAGCTGGACAAAGTGGATCTGGAGACGGTCAGTCAGCTCGGAGCAGCCAACGCTGGGTCAGTGTCCACTGGAACACAGTTAACAGAGTAACATGGTCCTGCAGTCGGCATTGACTTTTTAAAAGCCTTTGATACATTTTTAAGTTGCCCCACATTACACTTTTCTTATTGTTGCATTTAATAATAGTTGATTAAGGCTAGGGCTGCACGATACGAGAAAAACATGCCAATATTGCGATAACAATATGATGACAATATTCTTGGTGTGCTATTTTCATATAAAAAGTTCCATTTAATAAAACGGAAAGGTAAGTCCCTATTTAATTTGGTCAAAACTGTTTCACAATACAAACTTAAAGACTAAACCAGGACTAAACCAGGACTAAACCAGGACTAAACCAGGACTAAACCAGGACTAAACCAGGACCAAATCGAGACTAAACCAGGACTAAACCAGGACTAAACCAGGACTAAACCAGGACTAAACCAGGACTACACCAGGACTAAACCAGGACTACACAGGAGTAAAACTAGACTAAACCAGGACTAAACCAGGACTAAACCAGGACTAAACCAGGACTACACAGGAGTAAAACTAGACTAAACCAGGACTAAACCAGGACTACACAGGAGTAAAACTAGACAAAACCAGGACAAAACCAGGACTAAACCAGGACTAAACCAGGACTAAACCAGGACTAAACCAGGACTAAACCAGGACTAAACCAGGACTACACAGGAGTAAAACTAGACTAAACCAGGACTAAACCAGGACTAAACCAGGACTAAACCAGGACTAAACCAGGACTAAACCAGGACTAAACCAGGACTAAACCAGGACTACACAGGAGTAAAACTAGACTAAACCAGGACTAAACCAGGACTACACAGGAGTAAAACTAGACAAAACCAGGACTAAACCAGGACTACACCAGGACTACACCAGGACTACACCAGGACTACACCAGGATTAATCAGGACTAAATCAGGACTAAACCAGGACTAAATCAGGACTAAACCACGACTAAACCAGGACTACACAGGAGTAAAACTAGACTAAACCAGGACTAAACCAGGACTAAACCAGGACTAAACCAGGACTAAACCAGGACTAAACCAGGACTAAACCAGGACTACACAGGAGTAAAACTAGACTAAACCAGGACTAAACCAGGACTACACAGGAGTAAAACTAGACAAAACCAGGACTAAACCAGGACTACACCAGGACTACACCAGGACTACACCAGGACTACACCAGGATTAATCAGGACTAAATCAGGACTAAACCAGGACTAAATCAGGACTAAACCACGACTAAACCAGGACTACACAGGAGTATCCATTTAATAAAACAGAAAGGTAAGTCCCTATTTAATTTGGTCAAAACTGTTTCACAATACAAACTTAAAGACTAAACCAGGACCAAATCGAGACTAAAACAAGACTTAAACAGGACTTAAACAGGACTTAAACAGGACTTAAACAGGACTAAACCAGGACTAAACCAGGACTAAACCAGGACTAAACCAGGACTAAAACAGGACTAAAACAGGACTAAAACAGGACTAAAACAGGACTAAAACAGGACTTTGTGATTAGTTAAAACACATTTTCTTTGAAGGAGATTGATCATATTCAAAGGTTTAATGAGCCAACAGTCAAAGCAAACATTCTCACACTTCCCTCTCCCCTGACACTTCGTTCAGTAAAAGTTGTTCTGCTGGATGTGGAGCAGCCGGGACCTTTTCCAGACTTCTTGTGGTGACAGAGCTCCTCACCTTATCTCTGACAATGGAAACTCATTTTACACGCCTTTATCTGAGATCTTGTACTTTCAGTCCAGACGTTTCTAAGCCGGTTTGTGGCCTTTAGCCTCTCCTTTATCATCACAACAGACTGGTACTTTGGTATGAAGAAGTGGCACAGTCATCTCAAACGCCACTGACTCTAAAGTTCTCCTCCACAGTTACTGATGCTGACTTCTCTTTTATGACCCAAAAATCCAAAATGTTTTAAGCTTGTAACTACTTTCATGCACATTGTTGAACCACCGTGGTAGTTGTGCTCATCTTCTCCATCTCTCCAGCTTTAAGTTGTAAAGTTACCTCATTTCTCTTTGTGGCAGTGTTTTAGATTAGAACATGTGTAATCGCAGCTCCATCCCAAACATCACTGTACAGAGATAGCGCTGTGTGACAGAACACGTCTACATCTGTTTGTGAACCATCTTTAAAACTCTCCAGTTCTCCCGCTCCGATAAACCTAACTCCGTACACTCGAGGGCCCTCCCCCGTTTCAGCCCGCTCCGGTGGAAGTCATCCATCAGTCTGTGAGCGTTTCTCCAAAGTGAGTTCCTGAAGAGGATGCTAATGGGTTAAGCGCTGGTTCTAATGATTTGTAAGGTGAGAGTGGACGAGGAGGAGCAGAGAGGACAGAGCCGCGCCTCAACACTTCATACATCCCACACTAAACGATGGATCCGACACGAAACAATAAATCTGGAAAACAAAGAGACAGTGCGATGGAGGAAGAGGAGATCTGAATGCATCTCCTTTTAAAATCTATATCCTGGACGTGCTGATGCGAATATGCCCCGAATATGTTTTAAATGTGGTTTTATGATATCACAAACATTACAGAGCATTTACCCCTGAGCTAGAAGATCTTTGAGTCCAGGTCCAGGCAGTTTATTGTTACCAGTGGGTTGTACATTTTGAGTATTTTTGTACATTGATACCAGGGCTGGGTACCATTCAGATTTGTTCGATACCAGTTCTTAAACAATACCTGGTTTTCGATCCCGGTGCCTGAGCGATACTTTTTCTGATGCCTATGCTGAGATAATTCATCTCCAATCATAAAACACAATAATATCGATAATAATATCACCTTTCTTTGTTAAAAAAACAAAAACAAAACTTCTTCTGCACAGCACTGTATCCCTTTCTAGTAACATCATGTAAGGCCATTAGGACACATTTAGGAAACACAGTGATTCTCAACTGGTGGTTTGGGACCTAAAGGCAAGTTGTGCGAATGGTAAAAGGTGCAAGTAAATTAGTTTGGAAAAATAACTTTGGCTCTGGCTCAGATCTGGTCCACGGCTCCTGACAGGTTTAACCCCAGAGACACTGAAGAATGAGTCAAATGCAGACAACACATTTTCCTGCTGTGGCAGTAAAGGCTGCCTTACATTAATTTTTAATTTCCCATCGCCCAGGTTAGAGGTTGAGCCATATATCGAGGCAATTTTTTTTTTTTGAAAATCAGCCATCAACCGAGCACTTTCATGTGCATTTTTGATCAGGCTCATGTCTGGGCTCCATGTGACTGAAGGACCCCAACCATCTCAACTCAGTTTGGGCTCTTACTCTGCAGTTCACAGGAAACATCCAAAATCTCTTTTATCTCAGCCTGAAAACCTCAAAAACAGCAATAAAAGGTTTTTGCTCATTTCTCTGGAACAGAACCTCATAGAACCAAAAAGCCAAATTTACTTTGTAGCTCTCCCCAAACTCTGCTTGCACACAAATTTAACTGAGATTGTCTTAATGTTGTTTTTTCCCCCCAAGCACATCTTTAACAAATGAATATATTAAATTAGTTTCTTTCATAAAAATTGCCCCTGCATATTGATCCCAAAAATCTGCAGTGTTTATTGGCCATCAGCTGCTCTGACCATTTTACCTGAAAATAAAAAAAAATACAGCTGTGCCCACATTATTTTGACAGTATTGTAGTTTAAACAGGGTTATATAAAGAGCCACATGAAAACATTAATGCTAGCTGCTCTGGTCCATGCCATTACAAACATGACATCGTGGTCTCAAAGCACATAATTAAGACATTTGTAAGACCTATTAGATTTACCTTTATACTGAAAATGTTGCATTCTTCATTTAGTCTTTTGTACAGTTAGAAATCTTTTGTTAACACATTAAACGTTCTCCTCCCGAGTGTTGAGTTTCTCCCATTCCCACAGTAACCCGGTCTTGTTCTGGGTTCCTTCTGTTGGGCCTCATCTGTCTGCGCGAGGATAAACCTCTGCTCTGACAGTGTTTACGCTCGGCTCTGACACCAGTCCCATCACACGACCGCATCTACCATTAACACAACACTCATCCATTTAACCAGAGCGCAGGGACGTTTATCATTTAAGGTGGACGGGTTTAAGGAGGACTGACGGACTCGGACACCTGCTGCTTATTAATGAAGCAGGTCTACAAGGAAAACAAACAGAACGTGCTCACACTCAGTCTGTGTGTGTGAGATGGAGATTTTCTAACCATTTTGTATAGGAAATTGTAGAAAATCTGCTTCATATTTTTTTCCCCTAAAAAAAATTACAAAATGATAGGATCCATTTGTAATGTATGTCACTGATTACTAAGATAGTTAGACCAGTCATACTGATAATGGTGAAAGTCAAATTTGTTTTTATAATATGGAGTCATAGTGTATTTCTCATTAAAACGCTCAGTCATATATGTCAAAAACTGGCATCTTAAGGGTTAATAATTAGTGGTGATTAATAAAATCATTATATAAATCAATTAAACCCCCCCTCATGAAAAAATGAAAGCCTTTTTTTTGGAAAAATATTAATCTTGGATCATTTTATTTAAGTTTAAAGTTCAAATTACAAATCTTGTAGATAGGGTTAAATAAGGGGTTAAAATCTTATTAATCTGGTTTCAGAGTTAGCCTTAGAACTGTAACAGCAACTAAGGTTATAAATGATATTTCTATTGCACTGGATAACGATGACTGTATTGCTGTATTTATTGACCTGTCAAAGGCTTTTGACACCGTAGATCATTGTATTCTTCTGAATCTTCTGGAAGTATTTGGGTTTGACAAAATCATGAAAGTGGTTTGCTGATTATCTTACCGATAGAGCTCAAGCTGTTGTTGCTGATGGCTATCAATGATTCATATATTAATAAGGGTGTTCCACAAGGGTCTGTGTTGGTCCTATTATTATTCACAATTTACATAAATTTAATTGGATATAATCTAAAGCAAAGCTCAATTCATTTATATGCAGATGATGCCATTTTATATTCTATGGCGCCCTCTGCTGCCCAGGCGATTCAAAATATTCAAAATGATTTTAATTTCTATACAACAACATTTTGTTAATTTAAAATTACTAATGAACTCTAAGAAAACAAAATGGATGCTGTTCTCCAGAAAGCATTCGTTTCCTCCACAAAATGTATAAATATTTATCCTTGATGGCTCTTTGAGCAGGTACCGTGCTATAAATACCTTGGCATTTGGATTGATGAGAAGCTCTCATTTAATAAACGTGCAAGAACTAACACACAACCTTAAAGCAATGCTTTACTTTTTTATAGAAACAAACCCTGTATTCCCTTTTAATAGTGGGAAACTATTAGTCCAGTCTACATTTCTCTCAATTTTTGATTATGACGATATAATTCACATGCATTCTGCTGTATCAGTATTAAAACTTCAGTTCAGTCTTTCATTCAGCACTGAGGTTTATAACAGGAGACAGGTGTAGAACTCGTCACTGTGAGCTGTTTTCTAAACTTGGATGGTCATCACTGGACGTAAGGCGAGAACAGCATTGCCTTTTGTTTATATCTAAAGCATGTTGCCCCATTATTTAACAGGTAAATTAAACTTCAAGTTAAGTTCTTACCAACTCTGGTCCCAGGACCTCTTTAAAAGTGAAATTATTAAAAAGCTCTTAGTTGTTTTGCTCTTCATTATCAGAATAAGGCACAGACATCACTGCCTCTGAACTTTTGTCTTTTAAACATTTTAAGGCTCTTGTGAAAGACCATCCACAATGCCAATGTTCCTGTTTTAAATAACTTTGTGCAGGTACCAGTATTGAAAACCAGGTATTGTTTAAGAACTGGTATCAAAAAAATCTGAACACTACCCAGCCCTAGGGCTGAACAATCTGGAAAAAATATCTAATTGCAGTTTTTTTGACAGATGTTGCGGTTGCGATGAGATTTATGATATATTTTTAGAAAAGCAATGTTCAGTTGACAGTTTTCATTTTAAGCTTGTGATGAAGCAATAACCCTTGAGAGAAGACTGAAATATTCACAGCTGAACTAATACAAGGAATAACAGGCCAGAACATGTCTGTAGAGGTCTAAACTACAGCTGTGGCAACATTTGTACATATTCAGACCCTGGGGACCCTCATCCTTCTGCACTGTCCCTCCTCTGTGACAGTTTATTAATTCTGAATAACTATATCTCACCTGGATGTAAACTAAAAATAAAACCTGTTGTTTTCCTCATAATCTAATCTAAAGCTGCGTTCTCAGGAGTGAGGAGCTGCACACGTTCCTGCTCAGCGTGCAGCAGCAGTGCTGTTACCTGACCGAGACCATCCAGGACGTGGTGAGCCGCTTCCCTCGCAGAGCCTCCCAGGTATCAAACATCACAGTTGTTATAGGAACGTGTCTGCCCTGAGAATCCTGCTAACCCTCTGTCTCTGTGGTGAGTGCAGCTGGTCTTCTCCCTGGACCCAAACAGCGAGGCCCAGTCCGTCTGTAACCAGCTCCTGATCCAGACCAAAGACCTGCAGAAGGAGGTCACTCTGCTCAGGAGCCTCCTCTGTCAGGTAAACACAGGCTCTGTCCTGCTAGGATCATGGCTGGGAGGGTGGAACGATGGGAAAATATCTCATTTCAATTTTCAATTTTTGAACAGCGATTGCGATTCGATTTGCAATATGTAAAAAAAAAAAAAAAAATCAAGATCAAGTTTATAGTTCACAGTTCTCTCTAACGCATACACGACAGGCCAGAGCTGTGGTCAGAGCTGTGGTCAGAGCTGTGGTCAGAGCTGTGGTCAGAACTGTGGTCAGAACTGTGGTCAGAACTGAGAACAGAGCCGAGGCCAGAGCCGAGGCCAGAACTGTGGTCAGAGCTGTGGTCAGAGCTGTGGTCAGAGCCGAGGTCAGAGCTGAGGCCAGAGCTGTGGTCAGAGCTGAGGCGAGAACTGTGGTCAGAGCTGAGGCCAGAGCCGAGGCCAGAACTGTGGTCAGAGCTGTGGTCAGAGCTGTGGTCAGAGCTGTGGTCAGAGCTGTGGTCAGAACTGTGGTCAGAACTGTGGTCAGAACTGAGAACAGAGCCGAGGCCAGAGCCGAGGCCAGAACTGTGGTCAGAGCTGTGGTCAGAGCTGTGGTCAGAGCTGAGGCGAGAACTGTGGTCAGAGCTGAGGCCAGAGCCGAGGCCAGAACTGTGGTCAGAGCTGTGGTCAGAGCTGAGGCCAGAGCCGAGGCCAGAACTGTGGTCAGAACTGTGGTCAGAACTGAGAACAGAGCCGAGGCCAGAGCTGTGGTCAGAGCTGTGGTCAGAGCTGAGGCCAGAGCCGAGGCCAGAACTGTGGTCAGAACTGTGGTCAGAACTGAGAACAGAGCCGAGGCCAGAGCCGAGGCCAGAACTGTGGTCAGAGCTGTGGTCAGAGCTGTGGTCAGAGCTGAGGCGAGAACTGTGGTCAGAGCTGAGGCCAGAGCTGAGGCCAGAGCTGTGGTCAGAGCTGTGTCAGAACTGAGGCCAGAGCTGTGGTCAGAGCTGTGTCAGAGCTGAGGCCAGAGCTGTGGTCAGAGCTGTGTCAGAACTGAGGCCAGAGCTGTGGTCAGAACTGTGGTCAGAGCTGAGGCCAGAGCTGTGGTCAGAGCTGAGGCCAGAACTGTGGTCAGAGCTGAGGCCAGAGCTGTGGTCAGAGCTGTGTCAGAACTGAGGCCAGAGCTGTGGTCAGAGCTGAGGCCAGAGCTGAGGCCAGAGCTGAGGCCAGAGCTGAGGCCAGAACTGTGGTCAGAGCTGAGGCCAGAGCTGTGGTCAGAGCTGTGGTCAGAGCTGTGGTCAGAACTGTGGTCAGAGCTGAGGCCAGAGCTGTGGTCAGAGCTGAGGCCAGAACTGTGGTCAGAGCTGAGGCCAGAGCTGTGGTCAGAGCTGTGTCAGAACTGAGGCCAGAGCTGTGGTCAGAGCTGAGGCCAGAGCTGAGGCCAGAGCTGAGGCCAGAACTGTGGTCAGAGCTGAGGCCAGAGCTGAGGCCAGAGCTGTGGTCAGAACTGTGGTCAGAGCCGAGGTCAGAGCTGTGGTCAGAGCTGAGGCCAGAGCTGTGGTCAGAGCTGAGGCCAGAGCTGTGGTCAGAGCTGTGGTCAGAGCCGAGGTCAGAACTGTGGTCAGAGCTGAGGCCAGAGCTGAGGCCAGAGCTGTGGTCAGAACTGAGGCCAGAGCTGTGGTCAGAGCTGTGTCAGAACTGAGGCCAGAGCTGTGGTCAGAGCTGAGGCCAGAACTGTGGTCAGAGCTGTGGTCAGAGCCGAGGTCAGAGCTGAGGCCAGAGCTGTGGTCAGAGCCGAGGCCAGAGCCGAGGCCAGAACTGTGGTCAGAGCTGTGTCAGAACTGAGGCCAGAGCTGTGGTCAGAGCTGTGTCAGAGCTGTGGTCAGAGCTGAGGCGAGAACTGTGGTCAGAGCTGAGGCCAGAGCTGAGGCCAGAGCTGTGGTCAGAGCTGTGTCAGAACTGAGGCCAGAGCTGTGGTCAGAGCTGTGGTCAGAGCTGTGGTCAGAGCTGTGGTCAGAGCTGAGGCCAGAGCTGTGGTCAGAGCTGAGGCCAGAACTGTGGTCAGAGCTGAGGCCAGAGCTGTGGTCAGAGCTGTGTCAGAGCTGAGGCCAGAGCTGAGGTCAGAGCTGAGGCCAGAACTGTGGTCAGAGCTGTGGTCAGAGCTGAGGCCAGAACTGTGGTCAGAGCTGAGGCCAGAGCTGTGGTCAGAGCCGAGGCCAGAGCCGAGGCCAGAACTGTGGTCAGAGCTGAGGCCAGAACTGTGGTCAGAGCTGAGGCCAGAGCTGTGGTCAGAGCTGTGTCAGAACTGAGGCCAGAGCTGAGGTCAGAGCCAAGGCCAGAACTGTGGTCAGAGCTGTGGTCAGAGCCGAGGTCAGAACTGTGGTCAGAGCTGAGGCCAGAGCTGTGGTCAGAGCTGAGGCCAGAACTGTGGTCAGAGCTGAGGCCAGAACTGTGGTCAGAGCTGAGGCCAGAGCTGAGGCCAGAGCTGTGGTCAGAGCTGTGGTCAGAGCTGTGGTCAGAGCTGTGGTCAGAGCTGAGGCCAGAACTGTGGTCAGAGCTGTGTCAGAACTGAGGCCAGAGCTGTGGTCAGAGCTGTGTCAGAACTGTGGTCAGAGCTGTGTCAGAACTGAGGCCAGAGCTGTGGTCAGAGCTGAGGCCAGAGCTGTGGTCAGAGCTGTGTCAGAACTGTGGTCAGAGCTGAGGCCAGAGCTGTGGTCAGAGCTGAGGCCAGAGCTGTGGTCAGAGCTGAGGTCAGAGCTGTGGTCAGAGCTGTGTTAGAACTGTGGTCAGAGCTGTGGTCAGAGCTGAGGCCAGAGCTGAGGTCAGAGCTGTGGTCAGAGCTGAGGCCAGAGCTGAGGTCAGAGCTGAGGCCAGAGCTGAGGCCAGAGCTGTGGTCAGAGCTGAGGCCAGAACTGTGGTCAGAGCTGAGGCCAGAGCTGTGGTCAGAGCTGTGTCAGAACTGTGGTCAGAACTGAGGCCAGAGCTGAGGTCAGAACTGTGGTCAGAGCTGAGGTCAGAACTGAGGCCAGAGCTGTGTCAGAACTGTGGTCAGAACTGAGGCCAGAGCTGAGGTCAGAACTGTGGTCAGAGCTGAGGCCAGAGCTGAGGCCAGAGCTGAGGCCAGAGCTGTGGTCAGAGCTGAGGCCAGAGCTGAGGTCAGAGCTGTGTCAGAGCTGTGGCCAGAGCTGTGGTCAGAGCTGTGGTCAGAGCTGAGGCCAGAGCTGAGGCCAGAGCTGAGGTCAGAGCTGAGGCCAGAGCTGAGGTCAGAGCTGTGGTCAGAGCTGAGGCCAGAGCTGTGGTCAGAGCTGAGGCCAGAGCTGTGGTCAGAGCTGAGGCCAGAGCTGAGGCCAGAGCTGTGGTCAGAGCTGTGGTCAGAGCTGAGGTCAGAACTGAGGCCAGAGCTGTGTCAGAACTGTGGTCAGAACTGTGGTCAGAGCTGTGTCAGAGCTGAGGCCAGAGCTGTGGTCAGAGCTGAGGCCAGAGCTGAGGCCAGAGCTGAGGCCAGAGCTGAGGTCAGAGCTGAGGCCAGAGCTGTGGTCAGAGCTGAGGTCAGAACTGTGGTCAGAGCTGTGTCAGAGCTGAGGCCAGAGCTGTGGTCAGAGCTGAGGCCAGAGCTGAGGCCAGAGCTGAGGCCAGAGCTGAGGTCAGAGCTGTGGTCAGAGCTGAGGCCAGAGCTGTGGTCAGAGCTGTGTCAGAGCTGAGGCCAGAACTGTGGTCAGAGCTGAGGCCAGAGCTGAGGCCAGAGCTGTGGTCAGAGCTGTGTCAGAGCTGAGGCCAGAGCTGAGGCCAGAGCTGTGGTCAGAACTGTGGTCAGAGCTGTGTCAGAACTGAGGCCAGAGCTGTGGTCAGAGCTGAGGTCAGAACTGTGGTCAGAGCTGAGGCCAGAGCTGTGGTCAGAACTGTGGTCAGAGCTGTGTCAGAGCTGAGGCCAGAGCTGAGGCCAGAGCTGAGGTCAGAGCTGTGGTCAGAGCTGAGGCCAGAGCTGTGTCAGAACTGAGGCCAGAGCTGTGTCAGAACTGTGGTCAGAGCTGAGGCCAGAGCTGAGGCCAGAGCTGTGGTCAGAGCTGAGGTCAGAGCTGTGGTCAGAGCTGAGGCCAGAACTGTGGTCAGAGCTGAGGCCAGAGCTGTGGTCAGAGCTGTGTCAGAGCTGAGGCCAGAGCTGAGGCCAGAGCTGTGGTCAGAACTGTGGTCAGAGCTGTGTCAGAGCTGAGGCCAGAACTGTGGTCAGAGCTGAGGCCAGAGCTGAGGCCAGAGCTGTGGTCAGAGCTGAGGCCAGAGCTGTGGTCAGAGCTGAGGCCAGAGCTGTGGTCAGAGCTGTGTCAGAGCTGAGGCCAGAGCTGAGGCCAGAGCTGTGTCCGTGCCCAGTGTGTGATGGAGTGAGCGACAGAAACAGAGACCTCTGTAGAAGCCACTGCTGTCTGACGAAGATGGGACCCCTCCCTGTTTTGTCACTGTAACATGTCTGTAACAGGTCTGTAACATGTCTGTAACAGGTCTGTAACATGTCTGTAACAGGTCTGCAACAGGTCTGCAACAGGTCTGCAACAGGTCTGCAACAGGTCTGTAACATGTCTGTAACATGTCTGTAACAGGTCTGTAACAGGTCTGCAACAGGTCTGCAACAGGTCTGCAACAGGTCTGCAACATGTCTGTAACATGTCTGTAACATGTCTGTAACAGGTCTGTAACAGGTCTGTAACAGGTCTGTAACATGTCTGTAACAGGTCTGTAACATGTCTGTAACATGTCTGTAACAGGTCTGTAACAGGTCTGTAACAGGTCTGTAACATGTCTGTAACATGTCTGTAACATGTCTGTAACATGTCTGTAACATGTCTGTAACAGGTCTGTAACAGGTCTGTAACAGGTCTGTAACATGTCTGTAACAGGTCTGTAACATGTCTGTAACATGTCTGTAACAGGTCTGTAACAGGTCTGTAACAGGTCTGTAACATGTCTGTAACATGTCTGTAACATGTCTGTAACAGGTCTGTAACAGGTCTGTAACATGTCTGTAACATGTCTGTAACAGGTCTGTAACAGGTCTGTAACAGGTCTGTAACATGTCTGTAACATGTCTGTAACATGTCTGTAACAGGTCTGTAACAGGTCTGTAACAGGTCTGTAACAGGTCTGTAACAGGTCTGTAACAGGTCTGTAACATGTCTGTAACATGTCTGTAACATGTCTGTAACAGGTCTGTAACATGTCTGTAACATGTCTGTAACAGGTCTGTAACAGGTCTGTAACAGGTCTGTAACATGTCTGTAACATGTCTGTAACAGGTCTGTAACAGGTCTGTAACAGGTCTGTAACAGGTCTGTAACAGGTCTGTAACAGGTCTGTAACAGGTCTGTAACAGGTCTGTAACAGGTCTGTAATGAGCAGTTTCTTTTGCAGACAAATGCAAGCCTGCTCTGGTTGCTCTTAAATCAACATAAAAGCTATAATTCTGCTAATTTAAAAGCATCCATTTTTCAATTATTGCGGCTGTAGAATCTATACATTTTACTTGCATCTAGTGAGCCCAGTTTAAAATGGGCCGATACATGCATGAAAATGCAAATAAGCTTCTACACAGTATTTTATTTATGCTTCATAATTTCAACTGTGTGGCCTTAAATCTATTTACTTTTAGTTCATAAATTTATTAGGAATCAATAAGCAATCGATAAAGAATCGGGTTGAGAAGCAGAATCGACAATGGCATTGACATTGATAAAATCAATTTCCATGCCTAGACAAAAGGTGAGTAAACCACTGTTGGTATGTTTAGTTTACCTGAAAAAGTGTAGTAACTTGTAATATTAGACAATATAGGAAAAAAGCTGGTTCTGTACGTCTCGCAGTGCACTCATTCATACTTTATTAGTTTTTATTTCCTCCTCTTCGCTCTGTCGTGTGTTGAAGCGCGCTGCGTTTTTCAAAGCAAAATCAAACTCATGCAGATGGCTCATACACACTTTTACACATTTCTGTTTTAATGCATTTGAGCTGCACCCAAATTTACTGTGAATGTCCTGGGTTCAGGGCTGGGTCTGCCCTGAACCCTGGCCCCACTTCCACTTTCAGTTTGTTCTAAATTCTCTGTAGTGACATTTGCTTCACCTGGCGTCTTTCCAAAGAACTCACAACAGTTTTAGTGCAAAAAAAAAAGCTTTGTACACAGAAATCATATTCCATATTTTCCCTCTGTGCTGCTGCTGCGGTGCATCAGGTGCAGAGACCTGCCTCAGCTCGCAGTCGCACACTCCTCACAGTTCATGTTTAAACTCTGAGCTGACTCTGAAGAGCAGGGGAACGTGTCGGAGCAGGAGGCAGCAGCTGGAGACTTTCACAGACACAATCACCACCAAAATATTTAACATGGATTCTTCCACAGGTTATATTTAGACTCAGGTTGGACTGGTATGTGGCTATAGGCTTAGGGTTGAGCTAAATATGTGTAAAATATCCTTGTTATACACAAATTTGGACAGAAAATAAACACTGTTCTTTCAAAGTATGTAACCATCTTTAATATGATTGACAGATGGTTAATGATTTAAAAGTGGAAACCCTTCACCTGCATGCACCACAGCATAAAGCAAAGTATTTATTTGTTTACCATAGGGGCAGTAAACAGTTTTGCAGTGAGCAGTATATATTTGTTATATTTCATAAAAAGATAAGAGGTATCCATGTTTAAATCCAATATTAGTTTTCCTGATAACAATGGTACAGCTGAGTTATTCACTTTTTTTTTTTTTAAATTACATAATGGCCAAGTTGTTTTTGTTTACATATTTTTGTTTTGGTTCTAAAATTGCATCGGCGATCGTCCAATCAGAAAAGAGGAAAGACTGGCAACCCACAAACTGTTGTTTTGATTTAGACTGCAGTACACTTTTCAAACAGTAGAGCGCAGGCTGCTTGCAGAACCTTTAAGTATTGAAAATACTTTTTCAGCCCAAGGACTTAGAAAAGCAGTGCTGCCCTCTACAGTCCTGGCAGAAGCAGAGCAGCATGGGTTCTTATGCAGGACGTCATAAAGTACTGCAAGTATCTGTCTTTACTAAAGTACTGATTTCAAAATTGCGGCACAAAATATTGCAATATATCACAAAGTTTATGTTTGTCCAGCCCTAATGGCAACGCCAAAAAACGTAAGCTGCTAAACATTTACATTTTTATAACGGTGTTTTACTGTCGTGTCGTCGGCGTCTCGTGGGGTGTTGCAGATATCACGCATCAGTGTGGTGTTTACCAAGCTGTATCTAGATTTTATTTGGTTTAATCTCATTATACGAGCTAGAGTATCGCTATACAATTTTCACATGCGGTAAAATAAAGTGTCTGGTTACACAAATGCAAGTCTGTTATTCTGATGTGGTTATTATTTACAATTGAAAACATTATTGCCTGTTACTCTTCAGACATGGGCTACAACATTTTTCTATCTGATTCTATCCTTGGGCCTACTGTTTTTTTTTAATTAATATAAATGATATTCCACTATCTGTTGGCAAAGGGAACTGTACATTTATATGCTGATGATGCAGTTTTGTATGTCTCTAATTCATCTCCTGAAACAATCAAAACCTGCAACGATATTTCCTCAATTTACAAAAAGTTTTCACAAATCTGGACCTTTCTCTAAACGCCAAGAAAACAAAGGTTATATGTTTTATTTGCAAAAGGACAGCTGATTCTTCCAACCTGGACCTCACCACTACAGATGGTTCCATCTTAGAGCAGGCTACAGAATAATAACATGATAACAAATACTTATGAATCTGGTGAGACAGTTCATTGTCCTTCCATCATCACATTTCCACATCAAAAGGTAAAAGCAAAACGAGGCTTTTTGTAGAGAAACTGTTCCACTTTTACATTTTCAGCTAAACGTGTTATTGTTGAAATGTCCATCCTTCCTCTGTTTGACAGTTTTTGTTAAAATTGGTGATAATGCTACCAAAAATCACTTAATTTTTACAAAATTTAATCAGACAAAGCTACAAGCTTCTTGAAGATGTTTATATAGAGCATATATACATCAAATATCATAATACATATATATTTTTAATCAAAAATGGCGTGTGTCAGAGTCGATTAAATATCCCAGTTGGCGATTATTCGATTACTAAATTAGTTGACGATTATTTCAATAATCGATTAATCCGATTAGTTGTTGCAGCCCTAGTTCATATGGAATCAATGATCTCACTTTCTGCCTTTAAAAGCAGTTTAAAGGAAATTTTAAGAACTCATGTAAAAGTTTTAATAATGAGCAATAGTTTAATGTCTTGTATTTGTGTAAATGTTATGTTTACTTCCTTTACCTTCAAGTGTTCTCAGCACTTCCAGGTCAACACTGTCAGTAACAATTTCTTCCTAATGTTCTATCTGGTTAAATAAAGGTTAAATGAAAAATGAAATATTCCCACATAACTCAACTCCAGGGCCTAGGTTCAGGTCTGTTGTGAGTAATGCCTTGTGACCAGTTGCATAAATGTGTCGCTGGTGAATCAGGAAGTTCCTAGACGTTTTGCTTCGGTGCCAGTTCTCAACTCAAAGCTAAACGTCTCCCGAGTGTCAGCTTCCCCCTCAGTACCACGCTCCAAACCTGCGTTATCCCTCTGAGGAGTGACTCTGCGTCTGACCAGGATTTAACACAGGAAGTTTTCGAGTCTTTTGCAGTAATTGAACTAATATTTCCCATCCACTCATGCTTTAAAGCGGGAGGTGGGTCTGGAACTGTCGGACCGGGGAATAATCCGGACTCTAGACTCTTAAGACCTACTGCCCTTCACTTCCTCCAGAGGGTCACGTTAGCTCTGGTCACATGGTTTTTAAAGCATTACCCATAACACCAGAGAAAGCAGAGGTCACACCAATTAAACTAATGTGGATACTAAAATGGCATATTTATAATTAGGGCAGCAAAACATAAATAAATACCCATCTCCTGCTCATCAAACAAGGGCCAAATCACTGTTACACACTGAAACAAGACAAAACCAGGTCTAAACAAGCTCTAAATTGTGTTTTTGGATGTATTGAAGTAACATTGAGGACCATATTTATTTAGTAATAAATTTAAAGTTACACTGTGTAAGATTCCCGGTCTTGCGCCTCTAGAGGCCACAGGTGCCACTGCACCGTCGCAAAACGTAAACACTAGGGCCCCTCCTCCTTCTGAAACTGTGCGAGCGTGCGTCTATTTCCATCATTGTTTCAACTTTAGTTGACCTGCTGCTACCTTTGGAAGTTTGGACTGGATCTTCTATAGAGTTAGCGCTAGCGATAGCTTATCAACAAATATCGCGCAATGGTCGCAGTAAAAACAACTAATAACTGTATGAAAAAGCACGTTCTAAAGAAAAAATAAAGAGGCTAATTTACCTGCCCAACAATAAAGAAGCAAAAACGTGATCCGATTTGCAGCCTTCTCTGTCTCTCATCTGACGCCAGCGAGCAAAAGTCTGTCCGATGTTGACTCTTGTCTGCGATCTGGTGCGGTCCCTTTCACATTTTCTTTTTCTTGCCTCGTCCGACATTGTCTTCATCTTCTTGTGTCCTTCGGCCCTGACGAACTGGCGAAAATAACAATGCTAAAAGTAGCTTCATGGTTATACTGCACCTCAGGTATAAGAGCAGAACGGAATGCCGTAAAGCAAGTTGTTCCCTGTCACGTGACTCTTCCTCAACAGCGGAGCGCTCCCGGCCAAGTTGTGAGGGTGGTTTCTCAGTACAGAAGCCCCGCTCGGAGCAACAGATCGCCCCTCAGGCCTTATAATCGCTCAAAAAATCACAAAAACAAGTCAGTATGCCCCACATATTTAGGAGAAAAGTTACACAGTGTAACTTTAAACAGGTCTGTGCTGTATGTGTATTAGGGCTGCACAATATATCGCAAAATGATCGTTATCGCAATATCATATCAGCAAACACAATATCCGTATCACAAGAATCTAAATATATCACAATAACACTGTGGTCTTCATCTGACAGAGATTTACACTGAAGAATCATTTTCCACCAGAGCCTTAAAAGAACATGTGTTGTGACTAAATAAAAATGTTTAAAAAGTCCAGTTTTAGTGGTAATTTAATAATTTAGTCACAGCTTAGCCTTGTTTTATTCGTGGTTTAGTCTGTGTTAAGTTTTGATTTTGTCGCTGTTTTGTACATTTTTGTGAAACGTAGTGAATTTAACTTACTATGTTCGAAAAGTAGGCTCTATTTTCAAATATCGCAATATCGTTATCGCAATTTTCAACATAGTTATCGAATATCGCATGTTTTCTTCATATCGTGCAGCTCTAATGTATATTGGTCTGTGTGGTCTGTGTAGAGAATAAAAGTAACTATGAGTGTAATTGAACAGGCAGACAACCTATCAGAATTCAGGGCCACATTCGAAAAACAGACAACCAGCCAGAGACGGAGCAGAGCATAAAGCCTGCCCCTTTTTAGATACAAGTGACTGGTCAGAGAGGAGTGAGGATGTGATTTTGGTTTGAATAAGAGCAGCTCAGGAGCCCTCCTACCGAGCTATCACTGCCGTTTCTCTGCAGCTCTGCGTCTCACAGAAGCAGAAGATAATCTCCTCTCAGAAATAACCAAGATGGCTGAGGCTTATACAGAGTGAATGTAATAACTTCTCTCTGATTAACGGCGTTTAGGTCTTTCCTGAAGTCCTCGTTGTTGTTAAGTCCTCTCTGGGATTTTTGTCTTCGTCCTGTTTCCATTTTAACAACAGTAACGACGACACATCTGGCTGTACAGGCTAGAATCCAAGTTGTAGCTCACCACTCCATCTAGTGGTGCAAAGGGGTATAACAAACTCCCCCTCTTAAATCTCTGTAAAACTGAATTATATGTTTTGGTAAAATGACAACACTGCTATCTCTTTTCATCACTGGGTAAAAAAAAAAAAACTTTTAGTAAACCAGCGCTGTCCAGAGTTTTTTCAGGGAGGGCCAGCTTTAAAGATGTGCGACGGTCCCAGGACAGTCCCTCCTGATTTTTACAAGGAATGTAATGCCCATACAGTATAAATTGAATGCACACAGTATTTACTTTGCAGAAGCAAAATAATTATAATTTCTCTTTTTTGATGCCAAAATCCAAAACCAATTTCAACAAAATAACACCATAAACATAAAAAACAGCCTCTAGGTAACATTATTTTTTAGCTCAGCCTGATTTTAATGTTTCTAATAGTTCAAAACATACAAAACTTGCTCTGACCTTTTGTATTCAGGTACAAACAAAGCTATTGTATGAAACTGCTGGTGGGCCATTAATCATACATTTTGTCATATGCTGAGGGCCACACTTTGGACATGTCTGTAGTAAACCTTTTAGTATTTGTTTTTAATGTTCTGTGTTTTGTGTTGAGGTGGACCAGGCTGAGGACTGCTGTGACGTCCCCAGTGTTGCTCCTAAACCGGGCTGGAGGCGGGTCCTGAGGAGGGTCGTACTGAGCGCGCTCGGAGCTGGAGCCCTGCTGCTGGTGCTCAAAGGGACAGGTGCAAAAACTCACCTGGACGTGTGGAGGAGCAGCTGGTAACTCTGAGACTGGGCTCAGGAGCTCAACTACTTTACCAAGGGTTTGGAAAGGTTTTGTTACAATGATGTCCAAGGACAGTAAAAGGATTTTTTTTAAAATTTGGTTTAATTATTATCTGGTTTCTTTAGCACGAGCTGGGCAATCTCAGTATTCATTTGATTTATGACATTTTAGATCATCCTCTACTTATCAAAAATATGTTATTGCCAAAAAATAAAACAAAAACGTGACGTGGTAAAACTGATGTAACATTTGTGTTTGAAAAGGAGGACTTTCAGTAAAATATGGAGCTCAACAGTGACCGCCCACCCCCAGTTCCAGAAGTCACACAAACAATGGTACAGCTGCTTTATTATCAGTTAAAAACATATTTTACATAATGGCCAAGTTGTTTGTTTACATTTGGTTCTAAAACCTTCACTTCACCGATCGCCCGATCAGAAAGCAGAAAGAGCTCCTTGCTCTGGTCGCCTCAGGCCCAGCTGCAGAGCTCACAGCTGAGCTACAAAACCACAGCAGAGCTCACTGTGCAGCCCGCAGACCTTTGTTTAGATTTGGACTGCAGTGCAGTTTTAAACCAGTACGAGCACATGCTGCTCACAGTACCTTTAAATAGGTAACCTCACAAAAAAACTGTGACGACTCGGATTTGAAATCTCCGTCTAAAGTCTGGAGGAGCGGAGACAGACGTCGCTCGTGTGCAGTGACACTTCACAGTCACAGCTGTGACAGCTGTGTCCAGCCCTGGACTCTGAGAATGGCTCACCTAAAACTAAAAGAGAATATAGTGGTGACGTTTAGCTCTAACCTGTAGCCAGATGGCACGATCATTAGCTGCAATTCAAAAACAAACGTACGAACCTGGGCCAAGTGAGTTCTGTAAAGTGTGGGTCATCATCTGTTACAGCTGTGGTCATCAGGGTCATCCCCAGCTCAGTAACAGCACTGGGACTCCTCACATCTGAGCTCAGGTCAGGGGACGATCAGGAGGCCGTCCCCGCCACAGTCCCCAGGTTATATCTGTATTGAGTTGTATATTATTGGTTGTATATATTTTTGTTAATTTGGATTTGTTTTGTGTTGAAATAATGTAATAATGGTTCAGAATGTGTACGATTGTTCCACTTTCAAACACTCTTAGGAGATGGCTCAGCTCTAACTATAACCTTCTGACCTTTGGTTGAACTGAAGTCAATATAATTGTTTCTAGTGACAGGTTTTATTTTAATGTTTTTAAGTTGTTTGCAATTCTCTTTATTGGTAACAAAAAGTTCAGTTTTATGTTACAAGATGCCATATGTTTTCAGTTTTGGAAAAACGTTGACTCGTTGAATAAATATCACTTTGTTTGAATAAATATCAATTAGTAACTTCCGACTTTAAGATGCGTCGTGCGTCTCCTCCTCCTCTGGTCTGTCTGAATCCCCCTCACCCTCTCCTCTGCATCTTCTTCTCTCACATCAACTACATCCATAAACCTCCTCTCTGCTCTTCCTCTGGGCCAGTGATCCTCCAACCTCTCACACCAATGACCACCTCAGAAAATATCTGGTTTTACGAGTAATGTCTTTAAAGAACTAAACAAGAGACCATTCCAGCTCATAACCAGGTCTAAACCAGGACTAAACCAGGACTTAGTCAGGAAATCAGGACTAATCTGGGACTAAACTAGAATCAAACCAGCTCATAACCAGAAAAAATCAGGACTCAACCAGGACCAGCCTGAGCTAAAGTGGGATAAAAGCCTCTCAGTCATTTTTTAAACCTTTTAAATGTTTCTATATTACATTTTAATTACTTTAAAACACTGATTGACTATTTTCTGAGGGGATGAATGCTTTGAGTCACCAAGGGGGGCCCCATGTAATCAGGAAATAGGGCTGCACAATATATCACAAAATTATCATTATCGCAATATCAGCAAACGCAATATCCGTATCGCAAGAATCTAAATATATCCCAATAACTCTGTGGTCTCCATCTGACAGAGATTTACACTGAAGAATCATTTTCCACCAGAGCCTTAAAAGAACAGCTTAGCCTTGTTTTATTCCTGGTTTTGATTTTGTCACTGTTCTGACTTGTAAATACAGGAACTTACATTTTTGTGAAATGTAGTGAATTTAACTTACTATGTTCCAAAAGTAGGCTCTATTTTCAAATATCGCAATAATATCGTTATCGCAATTTTCAACATAGTTATCGAATATCGCATGTTTTCTCCGTATCGTGCAGCCCTATCAGGAAGTAAAACACATTAATATACAAACTGCACTGGCCCCCACTTCCAGATAGACCACCTCCAAAAGGACTGGCAATAACAAGCAGAATATTCATCAAAAAGAGGTGACAAATTAAACAAATCAGCAAAATATGGACAAGTCCTGAGTACCACCAGTAGTACCTGTACCACAGTTTGAGAACCACTGCTCTATGGCTTCAGCTCTAACCTCAGCCTCCTTCCACCCTTACATTCATTTATGCCCAGTATAATCTCGAATGACTTAAACTCAACTAGTTCTTAAAGTCGTGTTCAGTGGGAGAGTTGCTGTTGTCTTGCTCTTTCTTTTGCAGAGATCATGGGAAAAACCCCAGCGTGGGCATTAATCTGATCTGCTCAGGACTCTCAGGACGCTCAGACCTCCAGAACCGCTCGCTCAGATCAAAGATGGAGGAAATACCGAGTGACAGAGCTACACTTTTCCCCGAAACACTTCAAAAAGCCTCGGACAGAGATAATCCCATCGGTCCGGGGAACATCACACGGCGAAGTTGCTGCTCTGAGAGAGTTTTTTTCCCCCCCTTCGTACGTCGCCTTTTGTTTTCAGAGACATCATTCCTGAGATATGACCAGCTCAGATGAGGGTTTGTATAAGGCTGTAAAATAACAGTGCGTCATGCTTCGTGGATCAGAAATATTTGGCACCTGTGTGATAGTTGGGTATGGCACCCGGGCAACCACCGCTCACAGGAGATTTAAGGGATTAATCAGCTAAAAATCAGCTGGAAAGTGACTAGATACTTCATTTTCTATTATCTAAGTGAGTAGAAGTACATAAAGTCTCCTGACAGTTAAAAAAAGAATTACCAAAGCAACAGAACAGACAAATATGTGGCGGTTATTACAAAATGAGGAGTAGATATTGAAGTTTTTTGCCTCATTAATCCACCTGTGTATGGGCAGCATTAGTTGCCAGGTCCTGGATGTGTTGCCATGTTGGCTGCAGCAGAGCCTCATCAGTGGTGATCCCACAGCTCACATTCACCTCTGGACTCTCGGTGACGTTCCCAAGTCACATGGAGCTGCTCTGATCCCAGATTCTCACATTCTGTGTTCAGTTTCCCTGGAACTCGTCACTAAAACAAACTCAGTGAGGAACGTTTCCTCCTCAGAAACTGGTTCCAGGGTTAACTGCAAACTCTTTTGGTCTTGGTTTATCTTTGGCTCGAGTGCAGGCTGGAAGAGATGACCTTTGACCTTTGTAAGCTTCTTGTGTAGGACTTTGTGCACTGTTGAAGGTGGAGCTGTAACTGTCTGCAGCAGGACGGATGGGATTAAAACCTTTGATAACCACTGAGTACATACAACAAATCTGATTAACATCTCATCAACTGCCTTTGTAATATATGTTTTTAATATGTAAAGAGATTTTACATGCCCACTCTTTACCGATGGTATTTTGAACATCCACACTCTGTCAGACTATATACTGTACATGTTTATTATAGTGTATTTAAAGTTACACTGTGTAAGATTCCCGGTCTTGCGCCTCTAGAGGCCACAGGTGCCACTGCACCGTCGCAAAACGTAAACACTAAGGCCCCTCCTCCTTCTGAAACTGTGCGAGCGTGCGTCTATTTCCATCATTGTTTCAACTTTAGTTGACCTGCTGCTACCTTTGGAAGTTTGGACTGGATCTTCTATAGAGTTAGCGCTAGCGTTAGCTTATCAACAAATATCGCGCAATGGTCGCAGTAAAAACAACTAATAACTGTATGAAAAAGCACGTTCTAAAGAAAAAATAAAGAGGCTAATTTACCTGCCCAACAATAAAGAAACAAAAACGTGATCTGATTTGCAGCCTTCTCTGTCTCTCATCTGACGCCAGCGAGCAAAAGTCTGTCCGATGTTGACTCTTGTCTGCGATCTGGTGCGGTCCCTTTCACGTTTTCTTTTTCTTGCCTCGTCCGACATTGTCTTCATCTTCTTGTGTCCTTCGGCCCTGACGAACTGGCGAAAATAACAACGCTAAAAGTAGCTTCCTGGTTATACTGCGCCTCAGGTATAAGAGCAGAAGGGAATGCCGTAAAGCAAGTCGTTCCCTGTCACGTGACTCTTCCTCAACAGCGGAGCGCTCCCGGCCAAGTTGCGAGGGTGGTTTCTCAGTACAGAAGCCCCGCTCGGAGCAACAGATCGCACCTCAGGCCTTATAATCGCTCAAAAAATCACAAAAACAAATCAGTATGGCTCACATATTTAGAAGAAAAGTTACACAGTGTAACTTTAATTTGCTCATATTCTAATTTAGTTTATTTAGCTCTGCTTGTAGTTTAGTTGTGTGATACCACTGTGTAACTGTACTTCTGCTGTTGCAACAATGCAATTTCCCCACTGAGGGACTAATAAAGGTTTTCTTATTCTTTTTTTATGGACGCCCTGTATTTGTTAAATGGTGGCAGCTCCACCTCGGGCTAAAATGTACCACGGCATGTTCCAAATGAACTGAGCAGTGGTATTTTCTCCGCTGTGAGCTGAATGACTGACCCTCAAAGTGAAATGATGCACAAAGGCAGGTGCAAGGTAGGAGCCAAGAGTCAAGATTTGGTGGAATTTTAAAGTTTAAATACAACTTACATTTATTGTAGGAGAAACAAAATCCATGCCCCACATGACTCTTATCAACAGCAAGAAGATGAGAAATAAAAAAAATCAACTTTGTTTGGTTTTGCTCTCATTCTGTATTTCTTCTAGTCATAATTTTTGTTCAGTTTTAAGTTAAATTTACATATCCATATAAGTAGTAAATACATTCTTCTTTCATACCTGGTTGTCCATTCTTTGCATTGTTTGAGTACATTAGGATTCATTATAAAAGACTGACCAGAGCAATAGATTTTTGACTCATACATTTACAAATTGACTCACTATAACTAAAAATTCTAAAAATGCTCCTTTTTTACAGTGGCTAGTGTGAGTTTAGCATAGCCACTGTTTTATTTCTGACAGGTGCAGCCAGGGGAGCAACTGCAGTGGGGCCCTGGAGGTTTAGGGGCCCATGAGAGCTCTTGTGGGCAACATTTTTTGTCACGTCTGGGTTTAGAATATTCATAATGAACACAAGCAGCACATGACTCTGTTATATAATAACGTTTTTAACCAGAAATGTATATAAAAAAGTAAAAAAAAAAAAAAGTAAAAAAAAAAAAAAAAAAGGTTGTAAAATTGTCCCTTTAAAAAATTTTTTATTTGAATAAAACAATGTCGCCTGTTGCAGCTGTTTTTGTAATAAACTCAGCTGATAGCTATGATATTAAATTATAGATTAGAGTCTAATATGAGCTTAATGTACTTCAACTCTTTAGGGCCCATTCTTAAAACATAACACTGGGGCCCCTCATTTAGCACCAGTTAGCCACTGGGTGTAGCTACCGCTAATTAGCAAAGTCATGCTAATTAACTTATTTTGTTATGGGCTATAATAATGTAGGCTACAGAAGCCTCTGTAACGTATCAGTTAGCATTAGCATTAGCTGTTTTTTGGTGAAGCTGTTAGCATCAACAGAAACTCCGAGCTGAGAAACAAAAATGCAACCCAGACATAAACAGAGGCATGGGTAAAATCACTTTTCTATATAAATGTACTTTACGTTAATACAACAAGTTATTTATAACTAGTTTGTTGAAATGTAACGTTAAGCTAACATTGGTAATGTTCAGGTTAGCGTTAGCATAAACAGGCTAAACCAAAGCATTTTGCTAAAGTAATTATTTAAAAAAGTTAAATTAAATACAACCCATGGACCCACAAAGAGTTTCAATCACAGGATTTATTTTAGTTCTGACTAAAACTAAAGCGTCACGTTACTAACTTTACTGAACTTTACAGAAGTGTCCCCGGCTCTGAGGACAGACTGAGCTGCTCTGGTTATTAGCGAGTTAGCAACACAAAGTCTCTGTCCCCACTGTCCCTCGGCGTTTACAGCTGTGTCTCTGTCCCCACTGTCCCTCGGTGTTTACAGCTGTGTCTCTGTCCCCACTGTCCCTCGGCGTTTACAGCTGTGTCTCTGTCCCTTGTCCCCACTGTCCCTCGGTGTTTACAGCTGTGTCTCTGTCCCCACTGTCCCTCGGCGTTTACAGCTGTGTCTCTGTCCCTTGTCCCCACTGTCCCTCGGCGTTTACAGCTGTGTCTCTGTCCCTTGTCCCCACTGTCCCTCGGTGTTTACAGCTGTGTCTCTGTCCCCACTGTCCCTCGGTGTTTACAGCTGTGTCTCTGTCCCCACTGTCCCTCGGCGTTTACAGCTGTGTCTCTGTCCTCTGTCCCCACTGTCCCTCGGTGTTTACAGCTGTGTCTCTGTCCCCTGTCCCCACTGTCCCTCGGTGTTTACAGCTCTGTCCCTTGTCTCCACTGTCCCTCGGTGTTTACAGCTCTGTCCTCTGTCCCTTGTCTCCCTGATAATGAACTTTCTGTACATTTGTGTTTTGTTTTCTTGAAGGCTTTGCTCAGTCCGAAAATAAAAACATGTTTTCCTGAGTGACACTGATGTTTTCCCTTCCCGATGCCCCCCCCCCCGGTGCCCCCCCGGTACTCCCCCGGTGCCCCCCCCCGGTACTCCCCGGTGCCACCCCGGTACTCCCCCGGTACTCCCCCGCGCCTCCAGCCGCCTCCAGCCGCCTCCAGCCGCCGCCCTCCTCCCTGCGGCTCCGGTCTGAGCCCCGCTGCTTGGCCGCGCTCCAGAGCCGCGCGCCGTGGGACCAGCCCGGACACATCCTCCAGACTCAGTCTCCTCCTCGGGAATCTGCCCACCCCTCCCCGCGCACAGCCATTTAAACTGACAGCGCTCATCTGCCGCCCCGCAACATGAGCCACACACGGGCTGCTTTTACCCGGTCTGACTGCTCTCTGCCCCGGTCTGACTGCTCTCTGCCCCGGTCTGACTGCTCTCTCCCCGGGTCTCCGCTGCTCTCTCCCCGGGTCTCCGCTCCTCTCTCCCCGGGTCTCCGCTGCTCTCTCCCCGGGTCTCCGCTGCTCTCCCCCCGGGTCTCCGCTGCCCTCTCCCCGGGTCTCCGCTCCTCTCTCCCCGTGTCTCCGCTGCTCTCTCCGCGGGTCTCCGCTGCTCTCCCCCGGGTCTCCGCTGCTCTCCCCCCGTGTCTCCGCTCCTCTCTCCCCGTGTCTCCGCTGCTCTCTCCCCGGGTCTCCGCTGCTCTCTCCCCGGGTCTCCGCTGCTCTCCCCCCGGGTCTCCGCTGCTCTCTCCCCGGGTCTCCGCTCCTTTCTCCCCGGGTCTCCGCTCCTCTCTCCCCGGGTCTCCGCAGCTCTCTCCCCGGGTCTCCGCTGCTCTCTCCCCGGGTCTCCGCTCCTCTCTCCCCGGGTCTCCGCTGCTCTCCCCCGGGTCTCCGCTGCTCTCTGACCCCGCTCTGACTGCTCTATCCTCGGTGTCCCTGTAGACGCGTTACCCGTGGAAATGCTCCGTCCAGACCCGTGAAGGATGAACTTATTTCCGAGTGGAATATGTTTTCTCTTCTCTGTGGAAATCTGCTGCTGGCTGACGGCCAAGGTCGATGCGTCCTGGTGGTGAGTCACTTCTGTTTTGGGCAATTTGAAGCTGTTCAGTCAACCACTAAGCTTTTAACTCCAACTATCTGTAATAAATACTCACACATTAGTTTTATTACCCACAAATCTGTCATAACTTATTTTTTGCAGGATTTTCAAGAGGAATATTTGGACAGAAACTTTTTCAAACTCAGAAGAAATGTGATATAATTTAATTTCTTTTGATTTGCTTTTATAAGATCTGTAATTAATATTTATAGCGTTTCAAAACCTTAAATCTAATCCAAGACCCACACAGAGGTGTAATGAGATGATATTTGGATATAAACGTGCCTTAACCATAAACACACTTCAGCAGATTCCAGTTTTATTCTTTAAAAATGAATTATTACATTATTTGCTTTCTATAATAATAATAATAATAATAGGCCTAATATTAAACTTTATTTCTTAGCACTTTTCTAAACAAGGTTCCAAAGTGCGTTTTTCTCAATCAGACTTGACAATAAACAATAAAACAAAAAATGTAAATAAGACAAAAGTAAATAATAAAAACAAAAATAAAGAGAAACAGTGTTAAAATCAGACAATATCTAATGTTTTTCTAAAGAGGCAGGAATGATGTTTGTGTCTCAGTTTCAGTTCAACAAATTCAATATCTTCATGTTAAATTTAGAAATATTTTTGTGTCTTTTTAAAACTTTACACATTTTCTACAAAAAAAAAAGATAAATAAATTGCCAATGATAAGTCATAACTACTGTTTAACCTTTAAATACAATTAATTCACTCATAACTTTTTTATTGTCAAAATAGCAGCAGCGCTAAACTCAAATGCTTTTTACTTTTCTCACGGTGAAGTCATGTTTTGGTCGTCTGATATTTCTTTTTTGAAAACTCACTTTTGATCTTTTTCAGAAGTTTTTCTTTCCCCAAACCATGGCAGCACAGTTCAGTTTGTTCCTTTACCCAGGAGCATTTTAATTTAATGTATTTATTGTCACCTGCCGTTGTTTTAAAGCAGCCGTCATCAGTGTCAGGAACGTGTCTCCTCTTACTGCGTCTCCTTCACTAAACACTGAGTAGAACCTGAGGGCAGTCTGGTGTTGAGTGTCTGGCTCAAGGGCACGTCGGCAGTGTAAACAAGAGAAACCTAAGCTCTTTCTCCTGAAAACACAAAGGTTCACTTCAGTTTTTGTTCCATATTTTACATTTTTTAAATCCAAATCCACTTTATTTGTGTAGCATGTTTTACAAACAAGTGCTGCACATAAAACAATAAATAACAATAAATAACTATTCCTCTTTTAGGCTTCACTAGTCTCCTTTAAAATAATAATAAGAAAAAACAAATAAGAGCAACACAATAAAATAACAGTAAATAAGTGTAAAAACAATATATGCAAAATATTTTGTTACATATTTCAAATGAAAAAAAAAAGCCTAAAATAAATTTTCTGATACCAAAGAGAATATTTTTATAACACTGTAAGTCTGCAGAGAGAAGTGTGTTGCATGTTCGTCTTTTAAAGCCTCAGTCTTGTTTAATGACAAGTGAAAGTTTTAAAGATACAGGTGATAAAAAGGCAGCCGTGAAATAAATTAGAAAAATGCTTTTGTTTTTGTAAAAAGTGGGTCAGAATAAAATGATCAGGACAAAACTGGATCTCACAAATGAACCAGACAAAAGCCACAGTTTAAAAATATTAAATATTATGAGTAGGTTTTAAATTTTGTTCATTTAGGTCTTGAAATTTGTCAACACACAAAAAAATCCCCGCAATAAAAAAATATGTTGAAGAAATGTATCATTGAAATGCATGATTCAGTTATTCCTGATCTTTCACTGCACAGTTCTTTCATCTGTGTTAGATTTTAAAATAAAACCCTTGAGTTTCAGAGCAGTGCAGATGATTCCTGAGAGCAGATTATTGTTCTGTTGTTGACGATGCTGAGTGGAATTAAAAAGTCTTAAAAAGGTCCTAAATTTCACAAGATAAAACCTGGAGTTACCCTTTCTCACAGGCTACGACTGTAAACAACTATGGAAAACAATATAAATCACAGTACAAATTTATATTTTTAGGCCTTTTTTTTTAGCTTTTTGTACAGCGAAGTGTTGCAGTGACAGGAAATCACGCAGCAGAGAGCGATGGAGTCCGGACTCAAACCCACGACGCTGAGGCTGGAGATGCATTGATGCTCTACCTACCGAGCTATGCCCCGGCAACCACTGCACTAATGTAGAGTGGTTAGTGCTCCTGCCTCTCAGTAAAGAGGTTGTGGGTTCGATCCCTGTCAGATTCCCGGGCCCTTTCCGAAACCAGTCCCTGCTCCCTCGCTCCCACTGCTCTCCCCTGGCTCTGACGGGACCGGGACTGTCCCAGGACCGTCCCGGGACCGTCCCAGGACCGTCCCAGGACCGTCCCAGGACCGTCCCTCGCTCAGGTACGACCCACAACTGTCACAGGTTTCATAGAAACTCAGTGGTGAACTTATCTCAGAGCAGTGGTTCCCAGCCTTCTCTGAGCTGTGTGCTCCCTGAGCGTTTGCCTCGCCGTAAATACTCCCTCATTTATTTACTTGTTTGTGTTTATTTATACAAATTATATACTTTGTTTATTTTTAAATTAAATTTTCCTGCATTTTTTGCTTTGAAAATTAAATTAAAAATAAAAATAAAATCCCTTTAAAATAAATAATGCATTTGTCTTATACAGGGCTTTTCTAGACGCTCAGTCACTTTACAGTTTGGTGCATTATTCATTCTCTCCTCAGTCTCACTCGGTGGTGGAAGCCTGGCTGCCATCGTCACACTGACACATTCATACAGGCAAGGAGGGTAAAGTGTCTTGCCCAAGGACACAACAACAGTATGCAATGCTGGGAGTGGGGCTTGAACCACTGACCTGGGGGTTAGTGGGCAAGCGTCTCTACTGACTGAGCTACTGCTGCCCCATCTTAAAATAAATAAAAATATACCAAAATAAAAAAATACATATGTATCTGTATAAACTTCTATTACATTTACTTATTTTACTGTATTTTTCTACTGAAAAACTAAAACTCAAAATAAATTTACAAGAAAAATGTATGAAGAATAACAGTAATAATAAACAATAATAATTTAAATAACTCTCCTTTGAAACGAGCTTTATAATATGCCTTTTCAAATAATATTTCTGTGGTTTCATGTCATTTTAATCAATCAATTGTCAGTGAGACACTTGAGCCTTTCACAAGTTTCAATAGTTTAATATAAAAAGTTCACAAATATTTTCTTTTTTAAAATTCTTTTTATTGATTTTTTGTCAATTTATACAAAATCTTCCCACAAGTCCAGAAGATCGCAAATATTTTCTTATCAAATTAGGAAATAATTCCAAGTGCCCCCTGCAAAGCGCTCGCGTACCACTAGGGGCCAGCACCCCTGGTTGGGAAACACATTCTCAGAGAACAAAGGCATATCGTTGGTGTTTTAATTTGAGATTTAATTTGAATATAAAGTGTGTCAAATGCATCAAACTTGCACGTGTTTTTTTCCAGAACCAGTAAAGATAAGTTTGGCCTCAGTAACGTTCTCTTTATGTCACGTGACCGTGCGAGACGTTAACGCTCCGAGGTAAACGCAGAACCAAACTTTTGTGGAGGTCTTCCTGCGTCTGCCCCGGGACCGCGCTCGCTGTGGAGGAGCTAACTAACCACTCGCCCTCGATGCTGCTCAGTTTGGGACGGCCCTTAACGCGGCGGAAACTTCGCGTGAGCGCACACAAACTGAGCGGAAGTGCGTCGGGCGAGGGAGTCGTTTCGGAAAAGCCTCTCCTCTTCCTCTCACCTTTGTCCAAACTACGGCTGCACGATGCGACGAAAACATGCGATATTCGATAACTGTGTTGAAAATAGCGATAACGGTTTTATTGCTGAGGTTAGAGCTGAAGCCATAGAGCAGTGGTTCTCAAACTGTGGTACAGGTACTACAGGTGGTACTCAGGACTTGTCCATATTTTGCTGATTTGATTAATTTGTCACCTCTTTGTGATGAATATTCTGCTTGTTATTGCCAGTCCTTTTGGAGGTGGTCTATCTGGAAGTGGGGGCCAATGCAGTTTGTATATTAATGTGTTTTACTTCCTGACAGGGCTGCACAATATGGAGAAAACATGCGATATTCGATAACTATGTTGAAAATTGCGATAACGATATTATTGCGATATTTGAAAATAGAGCCTACTTTTGGAACATAGTAAGTTAAATTCACTACATTTCACAAAAATGTAAGTTTCTGTATTTACAAGTCAAAAATCAAAACTTAACACAGACTAAACCAGGAATAAAACAAGGCTAAGCTGTGACTAAATTAATTAAATTACCTACTAAAACTGGACTTTTTAAACATTTTTATTTAGTCACAACACATGTTCTTTTAAGGCTCTGGTGGAAAATGATTCTTCAGTGTAAATCTCTGTCAGATGGAGACCACAGCGTTATTGCGATGTATTTAGATTCTTACAATACAGATATTGTGATAACGATAATTTTGCGATATATCATGCAGGCCTAGTCCTGATTTAGGTTTATTTTAGTCTTTGAAAGCAAAATATAAGGCACTAGAAATGATCAGTGACCATGCATTTCTTTATTTCTTTTAATTTTTATTTTATTTATTTATTTCATTCATGATTTAAAAAACAAAAAGCACAGAAAATTTATCTGATTTTACATCTGCAAAATGAAAAATGAGTTAAATTTGCTGTTTTGTGTACTAAATTAATTAAATTACCACTAAAACTGGACTTTTTAAACATTTTTATTTAGTCACAACACATGTTCTTTTAAGGCTCTGGTGGAAAATGATTCTTCAGTGTAAATCTCTGTCAGATGGAAGACCACAGCGTTATTGTGATATATTTAGATTCTTACGATACAGATATTGCTGATATTGCGATAACGATAATTTTGCGATATATCGTGCAGCCTCGTACAGGAGAACTGGAGCCTCTTCTGTCCCGCTCTCGCTCAGCTCTTCCCCTCTGTCTCCTCCAGGTTCATGGGTTCTCTGGGCTCGCGGCTCGTCTGTGACAACATCCCCGGGTTGGTGAGCAGACAGAGGCAGATCTGCAGGCAGTATCCGTCTGCGATGGCGGCGATCGGCCGGGGGGTGAGCGACTGGCTGCAGGAGTGTCAGCACCAGTTCAGGAGCCACCGCTGGAACTGCAACACCACTCAGAGGGACCACAACCTGTTCGGGAAGCTGCTGCTGCGGAGTGAGTCTCTCTCCGACTCATACCTGTCATAGTTCTGTCTGTAAACATGAGAGCTGGGTTTATGAGGAGGTTCCATTGTTCTTCATTATTTTGTTGGGCCTTTATTTGACGGTGGCAGTGTAGAGCAGGGGTCCAATCCTTTCCCCAAAAGGGCCAGATTTGAAGATGTGCAAATTAGGGATGTAACGATGCACTGAGGTCATGATTCAATTCAATTCACGATTTTATGTTCACGATTACGATTTTTTATGCATTAAGCTAGACATGGGACGCTCTCAGCCAATCAGAGCTTCGGATTTGGAAAAATGGAGCGGTGACTGTGAGAGAGACAGAAGGCAGAGAAATGAGAGACCTAAACCTCTGTCTCCTGTCTCTGAGTCAGGGACATTATTAAAGCATTTTTATTTTATAACTGTATTTATTTGATATAAAAAATATGTCTATGTTTTTTATTTTATTATTTCCTTTCCCCAAGTTTGTTTTAAAACTGATGTTAATGTTAAGAAATGGTTATTGCCATAATATACAGTTCTACTGTATTTACACTATAGACACAGATGTTAATGTAACTACAATGCTCAAGGCACAAAATAACTCTGTGATGTTCCAGAACTTTGCTCAAGAAAACTTTCACAAATTGGACCTCAGTGAATTTTAATTGATGACCCCTTTACTAAAATTATCTGGTGTAGGTGAAAACACTTCTTTCAGTAGTGACAGTAGTGACCACATTAAACCTGACCCACAAACTAAATTTGGTCCTTGGTACATGTCTGTGTTGCTTTCTTAAAACTAAAATACATTTTATTCTAAGTGGCATTAAAAAGTCTTACAAATGTCTTAAATTTCATGTGAAAAAATCTGGAGGTGCCCTGAAACTTTCATTATTGTTATGAACTGAAGAGAACCACTGCTGGACTGAAAGAAACGACTCATGTTAAACTAAACCAGACTCAGTCGTGTTTTTGGACGGTGCTGTAACACACGGGGCCTGAGCCCTGCCGTGCTGTGTGAACGTGACCTGACTTTGAAGCGTTCAGGAGTAATTTTCAGTGTTTTTCTTTGACCTGCGGGGTTTAAACTCCTCTCTCTGTGTTTGGTCTGACACTGGATCCTCTGCTCTCAGTTTCAGCGCATTGTTCACCGATGGCAGCTCTGAAACGTACGCTCCTCTGTTCAGGAGGAGTCCGTCAGTTCGAGAAGTTACTCTGCTGCTCGTTTATGTAACAACAGCAGCGATTTGAGCACGGCCAGGTTTTACAGAGCTGTTGTTGCAAGGTAGCCCCAAAGTCCTAGAACTATTCAAAAGATATTAAAATTTATGTTGCTGTCAAAATCATTACATTAAGTTATTACATTTTCCTGAAGATAAAAATGTGTCAAGTGCATTTTGTAATATTTTGCTCAAAATGTAATAACTTATTACAAAATGCCGCAAAGTTTGTTACATAATGCGTTGGGGCATTTTATTACAAAATGTGTGTGGCTTTATTACAAATTTAAGTGACAATTTTATTACATTTTGGACGTTCATTACATAATGCAATGTTATTACAAAATGCGGCTTAACATGTCCTTTTGCTGGCGATCCTGGCATTAAATTTCATTATAAGTGGCATTAAAAAAGTCAAAACTACAGTGTTGGTTGGTGCAAAATGGAAAATGGCCGTTCTTAAACACAGGGCTTCCACAGGGTCTTAAAAACACTTAAAACGTACATTTAAAAATCTGAATTTAAAGTCTTAAGAAACCGTAAAATTTGCAGAGATGCGAAGTATTAGGTCTTTAACATGTTTAAACAGTAAATTTGATACAACTACAACTGCTTTGATACAACTGCAAATGGTAACTTATGGCCCAGACTTTCGTATACTCTGTGCTTATAAAATACTGTAGGTCTTAATGTAGTGGTAAGTAATACTATAGTAGTAATAGCCTTAGTTTTGTTAAACAGTAATCTTAAACAAGTCTTAAATTCAATTTGTTTAATCCTGCAGAAACCCTGTAAATAGACCTAAACCTGGATGAAACCCAGATTAGATCCAGGTTTTTATCCATCACTAAATCTCTACACAACCTCTGCCACTGTGAGACAGGACAGCAGAGAGGATATGGGCAGCGCAGCACTACAATCGCATAATTGTTCTACTTTTGTGAATTAATTTTAAAGTGAATGCAGTGGAAATGCCTCAGACCAACCCAGAGTGGAGTTCTTTAAAAGGACAGCTTCATAAATCCAGCGCCTCTGATCTGTGAGGTTTGTGGCTCTCAGTCCTGATGCAAACTGACAGGATCCTGATAAATGTCCAGAGTGAAACACAAGCTAATGTTGTTGAAAACCAATACAGCATTTATAAAGGACCTGTCTGTTTCCCACAATGCACCTGTCACACTGATAACACATTTATACATATTGTCTGGCAAGGTTGGTTATAGTTTCGATTGTCAAAGGGGCAGATCCTCTGTGTTAAAGCCACATGCAAATATTTTTGATGTGGGTGAGTCATGTTATTGTTGTTGTCTTTGTTTAGGGCTGAATGAGGTTCATCAGCTTCTGCAGTGACAGAAACTTTATCGACTGCTTCAGTTTTGCTCTTTCTTAAGCTGAGCCTTGCCTCTCTGTCTCTCCGCTAATATCCACCTCACACAGCTGCAGAGGTTAAATACAATCCAGTATAGAGAACTTTGATCAAATCTTGTGTTTTTGTTCATGGTAATTAGCACCAGTAGATAATATTAGACCACTAAGGTTTTGACAGTGAATGTGAAACACTGTGACCTGTTGCAGCCATCAGACGCTGCAGATTCCTCCAGCTCTCTGAGTGTCAGTGATGTTCCTCTCCCTTGTTCCTGAGCTAACCTCCTCAGTCTCTGATCCTCTGTGTAACAAACAGGTCTGAGAGCTGTCTGTGTGACCTGTGTCTCTGAGCATTAACCCTCTCCTCACTGTCTCTGTCTAAGGATCGGTTCTCACAGTTAGACCAGACTCTGTCAGAATCTGTCAGACTCTGTCAGACTCTCTCAGACTCTCTCAGACCCTCTCAGACTCTGACAGACTCTCTCACACTCTCTCAGACTCTCTCAGACTCTCTCAGACCCTCTCAGACTCTCTCAGACTCTCTCAGACTCTCTCAGACTCTCCCAGACTCTCTCAGACTCTCTCAGACTCTGTCAGACGCTCTCAGACCCTCTCAGACACTCTCTGACTCTCTCTGACTCTCTCAGACTCTGTCAGACTCTGTCAGACTCTCTCAGATTCTCGCAGACTCTCGCAGACTCTGTCAGACTCTCTCAGACTCTCTCAGACTCTCTCAGACTCTCTCAGACCCTCTCTGACTCTCTCAGACTCTTCCAGACTCTCTCAGACTCTCTCAGACTCTGCCAGACTCTCTCACACTCTCTCAGACTCTCTCAGACCCTCTCAGACTCTCCCAGACTCTCTCAGACTCTGCCAGACTCTGTCAGACGCTCTCAGACCCTCTCTGACTCTCTCAGACTCTCTCTGACTCTCTCAGACTCTGTCAGACTCTCTCAGATTCTCGCAGACTCTCGCAGACTCTGTCAGACTCTGTCAGACTCTGTCAGACTCTGTCAGACTCTGTCAGACTCTCGTCAGACTCTCTCAGACTCTCTCAGACTCTGTCAGACTCTCTCAGACTCTCTCAGACTCTCTCAGACTCTGTCAGACTCTCCCAGACTCTCTCAGACTCTCTCAGACTCTCTCAGACTCTCCCAGACTCTCTCAGACTCTCTCAGACTCTGTCAGACGCTCTCAGACCCTCTCAGACTCTCTCTGACTCTCTCAGACTCTGTCAGACTCTGTCAGACTCTCTCAGATTCTCGCAGACTCTCGCAGACTCTGTCAGACTCTCTCAGACTCTCTCAGACTCTCTCAGACTCTGTCAGACTCTCTCAGACCCTCTCTGACTCTCCCAGACTCTGCTGTTGCTGTGGAGGGTTTCTCTCTGTTCTCTCTGAACAGGCCGCTGCCCTGAAGCTTATGTAACACCTGTCAGAGTCAGTTGTGTTTGCTGAGATGGAGCTGGCGAATTAAACCAGAGATAAACCAGGACTAGAACAGAGCTAAACCAGGATTAAACTGGGGCTAAACTAGGACTAAACCAGGATCCAATCTGAGCTGAACTTAACATGACAAAACAAGACTAAAATAGGGCTAGGACCAAACCAATAGTTTAGCCAGAGTTATACAAGCTGAGCGTTCTATTAAAATGCTTTATAATCAGCTCTTGGCCGTATCAGTATTTAATCTGTGATCCTGGGAAACCCTGTCCTACACTGGTCAAACTCTTACTTATTTTTGCCTTTAGAGCTGCTGACCTCAGTGAGAGTCTGAGGAGAAACCTGCTCTCTCTGAGCTCTGGATCTGCTCAGACTGCGGTGAAGCTCAGATCTTTGAAGCGTAATCAGCCGGAGTCTGTGCCTCAGGGCTCTGCAGATATAATGTCAGATATAAAACAGCAGCAGATACAGGTCATACAGGCAGCTTCAGAGGCTCAGGCTACAGATTTACATCAGAGACAGATCTGAAGAGGCTTTAAACTACTGCCAGGAGATAACAGGACCTCACCGTGAACACTGGGGTGGAAGCAGAGATACGTACTCTTATACATACTAAAGTTCTATAATCTCTACACTGTTCACTGTTTTTGAAATTGTTCTGTCTCATTCTGGGAGGATGATCAGCTGTGTCCAATGCTTTACCCTGGTGAAGTTATTAATGAGGATTGTATTTATTAGGGCTGGGAATCTTTGGGCATCTCATGATTCGATTTGATTTCAATTCAGAGGCCCACAATTCAATTCATCGATGGGTCAGGCACATTTCTGGTTCACGTCAGCATTAATTCTTCAAAAATAATTCATTTTTATTGTATATTTTATATCTGAAATGTAATTTTAAACACTTTCTACTCCAAAAAACTAAACTAGAGAACTATCATTGATATGTTGCAGCAGCAGATCTGGATTGGACACAGCCTACTTTCATAATTTATTGTCTTTACAGAATTCTGATTACTAGATTTTCAGAATGCATTCAGCATCTTTTTAAAGAAATGATCAATGCAATCAAAAAATTATTTTTCCCACTTCTAGTGTTTATAGAGGTTGTTTTGAAATTTAACATTGTACCTTTAATTTTTCAGACCAGCTCTCAGTTCTGCTCATGATCAAATAATGAAGACCTAGGAATAAGTGAATTTTATTTGCTTTCCATATTATTGTGGCCTAACTCTAATTTTGCCATGGAGAGGACAGAGAGCATCCTGGTTAGGAAAACTAGGCCTGTTATGTTCATTATTTCACTGGACTAAGAGCATCACATGTTCTTCATCCAAAGAGATGATAGAAATGTACATGAACAGAAAAGTCTTTACTCTGTCCATGTAAGTTATACTCGTCATATTGTCCAGAGCAGGGGATCCCCAAGGTCTTAAAAGCGTTAAAAAAAAGTATTAAATTAGACTGTGTCAAAAATCAAAGCCTTAAAAGTATTAAATATGAGTAGGTATTACTCACAAGATTGTCATCTAGGTCTTAAATTTGTCAAAACATTATGTTAATTACAAAAAGTAGTTACCACAAAAACAAAATATATTTAATGAAGAATTGTTATCATTTAAATGCATGATTATTTATTCATGATTTTTTTATTGCAGCTCCTGAGTTCTTTCATCTTAGACTTTAAAATAAAACCTTTGAGTTTCAGAGACTAATAAAGTGTAAAACTCATACAGATTATTGTTCTGTTGGTGGCGATGCTGGCATTAAAATTAACTCTAAGAGGCGTTAAAAAGTCTTAAAAATGTCTTAAAATTCACAAGACACAACCTGGATCTGCCCTGCTGAGTGTGACCACCTCAAAAAGTCCTGAAAGTGGGACAGTTGTGTGATTTGGTGGAACAAAGTGTGACTAAATGTTTTGATACAAATCTAACTTCCTATTCTACTGAGATACAATTTTGTTCAAAGTTTCTTTCAGTCAGACAGGAGTGTTTGTTTACCTGCTTTACTAGTTTCGGCTACTTCCTGTAGCCTTCGTCAGAAGCGTCACGTGATGTCGCTGTGACGTGTCTTGTAGGCTGCTTATGTTGTTTTGTCAGACAGTAGGGAGAGCTTGCGCCCCCTGCTGTCTGACACCCTCTCCAGGACCGCATCCCAGGTGTGAGATAAGGTGTAGGCTCCCTCGTCCCGGTTCATGGTCCCTGGTGCCCGTTTCCTAATTTCAATGGCCTCCCTGATCCAGCGATGGTACTTGTTGCTTTCTGACGAAGGCTACAGGAAGTAGCCGAAACTAGTAAAGCAGGTAAACAAACACTCCTGTCTGACTAAAAGAAACTTTGAACAGTAGTTTACTTAAGAAGACAGTATGAATCTCCACAAAAGTACTGAGATACAAGTTGCTTCAAACATGATGTGATGTACAAAAAACACTGAGCACCAATGAAAAAGAGGGACATTATCTGAATCAGTGGGACAGAGGGACAGAGGATGGCTGTGCAGTTCAACCAGAAATGGGACAGGTGGTCATCCTAATGTTCCTCGCAGTTTTCACAACCATAAAAGATGCAACACTAAAGAACTTTGCAAAACTCTGCTCATCAACCTTTGCTGTCTTTATTTAACAACTTCACATCACGGAGTCTGAAAGTATTTCTCACTTCTCTCCTGTAGGCAGTCGTGAGGTGGCCTTCGTCTACTCCGTCTCCTCCGCGGGGGTGGTGTACTCTCTGGCCCGGGCCTGCAGTCAGGGGGAGCTGGACTCCTGCTCCTGCGACCCCAGTAAGAAGGGCTCGTCCCGGGACGACAGGGGCTCCTTCGACTGGGGCGGCTGCAGCGACCACGTGGACCACGCCGTGAGGTTCAGTCAGGCTTTTGTGGACGCCAGAGAGAGGAAGGAGAGAGACGCCCGGGCGCTGATGAACCTACACAACAACAGGGCTGGCAGGAAGGTAGGAGGAGCACTGCCGGGGAAATATATCTGCACTGAGCTCAGTCGCCAAGAAGACTTTGTTTTTGTTGGTGGCGGTTTATCCTTTAGCAAGAAAACTCAAAAAGTAATGGCTGAATTTTGATGACATTTCCAGTAAAGGTCAGTAATGAGCCGGGGAAGAAGTGATTAGTTTTTGGTGTTGATCTGCATCACCGTCTGGATCCAGGAATCTTTAGAGTCTGTACCAGTGTACCAGAGTAAAAGCCCGAAAACCACAAACACTCAGTACAATATAGACTTCAAACTAGTTTAAAGGATCTATGAGCAGTCCAAGATATGAGGTAAAGATGTTTAAATCAAATATTAGTTTTACTGATAACAACGGTACATGAGATTTATTCACAATTAGTGCTCGCTAAAAGAATAAGTCGAGCTAAAAATGGAGCAAACCCAGGCGCAGCTGAGGTTAGCGTCTCTCACAGGAGCAGAATGAGTGCAGCGCAGATTTTGCTCCGGTGACTCAATGAATCTGTAAAACGAGGCGTTCTCACCAGAACACGTAAAATTCAAGGCGGAGAAAATGCAAATGAAATCATTTTGCGGTCATTATTTTATTTATCATGAGTACGGAGCTAAAAGTGCTGTAAATTTATCACGTTTGGCAAGCAGGGGCAAAAGTTTTACGAAGGAGAGAAAGCAGCTTTTAGTGCACAGAAAATAAGTTTTAATGTTAACAGGGCCTGTTTACAAAGACACAACAGTAAAGTGTTGATTTGAAGACGACACTTTTTTCTTGATTCTTGCTCTTATTCCACTGAACTGCAGCCTTTTACAGCTCCTGTCTCTGGGCTTTCAGTCTGTTCCATGTCCTTCTAAATCTTTAGAGTGAAGACTGAGGAGTCTTTAAACGCTGCGTAAAGGCTGCGTGATGTCAGTGTCACTGTGTTTATCCCACTGCCTCACAGCTCGCTGTGCTGCTGACAGCTGCTGACAGCTGCTGACAGCTGCTGACAGCTGCTGTGGCTCAAGGCTGCGCTGCGCGGATTCGGCTCTGGATCGAACGCAAGACATCGAAAATATTTTTTATTTGTTATATTTATTTGATCACCATCAGCAATGCATAGAGGGTAACTGTCTCTGACAGACAGTGACTTTGTCTCTGTCTCTCCACTGTCACTTTGTCACATGACCTTCCCTCTCAGCTGAGCAGTGAGAAACCTGTGGAAGCATTTTAAAGTCAACTGTATAAAGATAAACACAAAGCTGACTCTACCTTCTGCTCAAACCAAACTTCCCAAATTATATACGAGTCCTAAAACTTAAGCGGTGTCCTTCTGTTGATGATCCCAGCGTGGAGTCTGAAGCAGCTGTTGTCTGATAAAACAAAGAGTACTGTTGCTAATTGTGTTAGCTGCTGTGGGTTCTGGCAAATCTTCGCTGGTTATGCTCAGATGCTCAACTTGTCTTTAAAATGATAGCGACTGAAAAGTGGAGAATCTAAGCTTTCAAATATTGAAGAACATGTCCGTGGTTAGCTGTGTTCAAACCACTCAGTTGGACAGACGGCAAAAAGACGACAGTACAAGATAAATGAGATAATTGAGTATAATATAACTGTATAAAGTAATCCATTTATGAGTTCTTGTATCGATACTCTTTATCAGCAAGTACTTAAATGGAAGTACTCATCACACCAACACAGTGGTGTCGGTGCATCCCTAAATCTGGCCCTTAGTGCCTCGAGAGGAAACAGTGGGTCAAGTTTGTATTTTGGTGTCCTCAGGGCTCACCGGGCGGCGTCGGGGGAGAGCTGCACCTAACGACTGGACTTTAGATGTTTCAGGGCACATTCATTAATTATAAGAACAGATAAGGAGTTAAAGTATTGTTGTGGAATTTACATTTTTAGTTTTCTTATTGATAAAATTGCATCGTGCTGTGTTGTTAATGAAACAGTGAAAAATCTTATCTTTTTTCTTTAGTCTGGTCTTGTTGCAGCAGCAGAGTAAGAACCTCAGAGTAACGATGTTAACTCCGTGTTGTCGCTGTGTCCTGAGGCGGTGCGGCGCTTCCTGTCCCTGGAGTGTAAGTGCCACGGTGTGAGCGGCTCCTGCAGCCTCAGGACCTGCTGGTTGGCCATGTCGGACTTCAGGAGGACCGGGGATCACCTGAGGAGGAGGTACAACGCCGCGGTGCAGGTGGCGGTCAACCAGTACGGCACGGGGTTTACCACGGGCGACAGCAGGGGCCACGGCGACTACAAACGACCGAGCAAACACGACCTGGTTTACCTGGAGGAGAGCCCGGACTACTGCGTACGAGACCAGCACTCAGGTAAACTCAGACAAACTTTACATTAACGGCCAATAATGTCAACAAAATCTCTTCTAAAACAAAATCATGCTGAGTTTTGTTGTACTTTCACATTTCCATAAAGGCAACAGTATTTTAGAAAAACTGCAAACGACCAAGTAAACACGAGCAGCTCATTTACATCGTGTTGTAACACTCACACAACAGTGCAAGCAAATTATCAACAGAAAAGTTCTGGAAATAGTGAGAATTTACCAATGTTATTGTTATTTTACCTTTTCTTGTGCCGTTTTAAAATTAACAACCAAATGACAACAAAGGCAGAGAAATTTTAACTCTCAAAATTATTATTAGGCCAAAGAACACGAAATATGACCTGACCAAAAACTGCCTACAGGTCGTTTAATGTGCGTTAGTTCATAGCCAATAGGCTCTGTGGCGAGGTATCTATAAAAAGAATCAAAAGGAAATCCAAAAGTAGGTCCGTATAAATCCCAACGTAAAGATAAATCCTGAAATAAATCCCGAAAATAGAATCTTTAAGTCCCAAAAAAAGAGAGAAAGAGGAACACGCGAGGCTGCAGCGGAGCCAGTTTTCTGAGCAGGACTTTGTTTCCTGTGCGTGACGTGAGTCCTGTTTCTTCAGTTTATCTTCACATCATTTAGAATTTGATTACTTCATTATTTTATGTTTTGCTTTTATGGTTCCAGAAAAATATTACCCCACTTCACCTCACTGTTTTCCAACCCACCTGTAAATAAAATAATTGACCTGCTACACTTTAAACGGTTTCTGTGCTCATTTTCATCAAGTTTCGCCGTGTCAGCTGAGCAGGTAAACAAAAACAAAAGATCAACAAAACACTACAATGCAGTACAAAAACCCAAACATTATGTTGCCTGTGCTGCAGTTTTACTTTAACCCCAGTTCAAAACCCAGACCAGGACTGCTCCAGTACTGTATTTTCCGGACTATAAGTGGCACTTTTTTCCATCGTCTGGCTCAGGGTGCGACGTATTACTCAGGTGTGACTTATATATTAAAATATTTCAGGTGTTGGTTAGGGGGCGCTCTAGGCTTGTGTACCAGCATCTGCTGCACCTGTACCACTGACAATTTAAAATGTAAACATTACCACTAACAACTTAGGCTATAAAGACAACTGAGAAAGAGCGGAATAATTGGAAATGGAACTGATGCTGAGTCTGACGACAGCCACGCAGAGGAGGAAGCGGCGCTTCGTCTACCTCCGGAGTTGGCGGAGTTGTTCAGAAGCGACACCGACGATGAAGAATTTAAAGGATTTAGCGATTAGGAGTGAGATGGTGAGTTTGGTGAACTTGTTATATTATGTTCTTTATGCTATAGTTATGTGAATAACTGTTAATATATTACGTTAACATACGAGACACCTATTCAGTTCGTTGTTTATGCTTCATGTAGCTGAATAACCATCAATGTGTTACGTTAGCATAGCGCACACCTATTCAGCTGTTGTTCTCTATTCTATTATTACTATAACTTGCCTTTCAACATGAAATGTCTGTTCTTGGTGTCGGATTTTGTAAAATAAATTTACCGCCAAAAAATGTGACTTATAGTCCAGTGTGACTTATATATGTTTTTTTCTTCTTCATTATGCATTTTTTGGTGAGTGCCACTTATACTCTGGAGCCACTTATAGTCTGGAAAATACGGTAAATGTGTTAGTGTTACAGTAGGTCAGCGTCAGGATCTACCCCAGGACACGAAAGAGACGTGTGTTGTGTGTGTGTGTGTGTGTGTGTGTGAGTGTGTGTGTGTGAGTGAGTGTGTGTGTGTGTGTCTGAGTGTGTGTGTGTGAGTGTTTGTGTGTGTCTGAGTGTGTGTGTGTGTCTGAGTGTGTGTGTGAGTGTGTGTGAGTCAGCAGAAGATCGGGTGTCTCCAGTTTAAGAGCCATCACACTCTGAGTTCAGAGAGAAACTGGAGAAGCTCTCAGTCTCCATAAATCACACTGCAGCGCCTCAGGACACAGAGATCTCAGAGTTTCACAGAGCGTCAGTGAGAGGAACGCATTCTTCTGTCGTTTATATCGCCCGGAGGACTTTTACTTTGTGATTTTAACTTCTTAATTTTAACCTGGCACTGTATGGTCACGGGTGGACAGGAGCTGGAATGAGTCCAGAGGAGGGACAGAGGTAAAAGGATGAGGCTGAGGTCAGAGCTGGAGGCCTAGAGGAAGAGCAGAGAGGAGGTTTGTGGAAGTAGAGGAAGACATGAGGTTAGTCAGTGAGAGGAGAGGATGCAGAGGCTTCATTGTGGAGGCATCTGAAGGGAACAGAGGAGCAGGAGGAGATTTATGGTCAACAAAGAGGTTTAATCCCCTCCTTGAACCGCCACCTTACCGTGGTGGAGGGGTTTGAGGGCCCGAATGATCCTAGGAGCTATGTTGTCGGGGGCTTAATGCTCCTGGTAGGGTCTCCCATGGCAAACAGGTCCTAGGTGACGGGCCAGACCAAGAGCGGTTCACAAACCCTTATGATGACAAATAAAACGAGGCCAGTTACGTCGCCCGGTATGGCGCAGCCGGGGCCCCACCCTGGAGCCAGGCCTGGGGTTGGGGCTCGATTGCGAGCGCCTGGTGGCCGGGTCTCTCCCCACGGGACCCGGCCAGGGCCCAGCCCGAAAGGACGACGTGGGGCCATCCTCCCGTGGACCCACCACCCGCAGGAGGAACCGTAAGGGGCCGGTGCAAGGAGGATCGGGCAGTGGTCGAAGGCGGGGGCCTCGGCGTCCCGATCCCTGGACACAGAAACTGGCTCTGGGGACATGGAATGTCACCTCGCTGGGGGGGAAGGAGCCTGAGCTTGTGCGGGAGGTTGAGCGTTACCGACTAGAGATAGTCAGGCTCACCTCCACGCACAGTTTGGGCTCTGGAACCCAACTCCTTGAGAGAGGCTGGACTCTCTTCTACTCTGGCGTTGCCCGCGGTGAGAGGCGGCGGGCTGGTGTGGGCTTGCTCATAGCTCCCCAGCTCAGCCGCCATGTGTTGGAGTTTTCTCATTCTACTGGGAGACTTCAACGCTCACGTGGGCAGCGACAGTGACACCTGGAGGGGCGTAATTGGGAGGAACGGCCTCCCTGATCTGAACCCGAGCGGTGTTTTGTTATTGGACTTCTGTGCTAGTCACGGATTGTCCATAACGAACACCATGTTCAAGCACAAGGGTGTCCATCAGTGCACGTGGCACCAGGGCACCCTAGGCTGGAGGTCGATGATCGACTTTGTAGTCGTGTCATCTGACCTTTGGCCGTGTGTCTTGGATACTCGGGTGAAGAGAGGGGCTGAGTTGTCAGCTGATAACCACCTGGTGGTGAGTTGGATCTGCTGGCGGAGGAGGAGGCCGGACAGACTCGGCAGACCCAAATGTATTGTCAGCCTCTGGCTGAGCCTCCTGTCAGAGGGGTCTTCAACTCCCACCTCTGGGAGAGCTTCAACCAGATCTCGGGGGAGGTTGGAGACATTGAGTCCGAGTGGACCCTGTTATCTACCTCTATTGTCAGCGCGGCTGTTCGGAGCTGTGGCCGTAAGGTCTCTGGTGCCTGTCGTGGCGGCAAGCCCCGAACCCAGTGGTGGACACCGGAAGTAAGGGATGCCGTCAGGCTGAAGAAGGAGTCCTATCGACCCTGGCTGGCTTGTGGGACTCTTGAGGCAGCCGACGGGGACCGGAAGGCCAAGGAGGCCATGGAGGAGGACTATCGGTCGGCCTCAAAGAGATTCTGGCAAACTGTCTGGCGCCTCAGGAGGGGGAAGCAGTTCTTCACCAACACTGTTTACAGTGAGGGTGGGGAGCTGTTGACCTCGACTGGGGATGTTGTTGGGCGGTGGAAGGAATACTTTGAGGATCTCTTCAATCCCACCGACACGTCTTCCGTTGAGGAAGCAGAGGTTGGGGACTCGAAGGAGGCTTCATCCATCACCCAAGCTGAAGTCATCGAGGTGGTTAAAAAGCTCCTCGGTGGCAAGGCACCGGGTGTGGATGAGATTCGCCCTGAGTACCTCAAGTCTCTGGATGTTGTGGGGCTGTCGTGGCTGACACGTCTCTGCAACATCGCGTGGCGGTCGGGGACAGTACCTCTGGACTGGCAGACCGCGGTGGTGGTTCCTCTTTTTAAGAAGGGGGACCGGAGGGTGTGTTCCAACTACAGGGGGATCACACTTCTCAGCCTCCCCGGGAAAGTCTATTCCAGGGTACTGGAGAGGAGAATTCGGCCGATAGTCGAACCTCGGATTCAGGAGGAACAATGCGGTTTTCGTCCTGGCCGTGGAACAGTGGACCAGCTCTACTCCCTCTATCGGGTGCTCGAGGGTTCATGGGAGTTCGCCCAACCTGTCCACATGTGTTTTGTGGACTTGGAGAAAGCGTGCGACCGTGTCCCTCGTGGTATCCTGTGGGGGGTGCTCTGGGAGTACGGGGTCCGAGGCCCTTTGCTAAGGGCTGTTCGGTCCCTGTATGACCGGAGCAGGAGTTTGGTCCGCATTGCCGGTTGTAAGTCGGACCTGTTTCCAATGCATGTTGGACTCCGGCAGGGCTGCCCTTTGTCACCGGTTCTGTTCATAAATTTTATGGACAGAATTTCTAGGAGCAGCCAGGGGCCGGAGGGAGTCTGGTTTGGGGACCACAGGATTTCATCTCTGCTTTTTGCAGATGATGTTGTCCTGTTGGCTTCATCAAACCGAGACCTTCAGCATGTGTTGGGGCGGTTTGCAGCCGACTGTGAAGCGGCTGGGATGAGAATCAGCTCCTCCAAGTCCGAGGCCATGGTTCTCGACCGGAAAAGGGAGGCTTGCCCTCTCCAGGTTGGGGGAGAGTTTCTGCCTCAAGTGGAGGAGTTTAAGTATCTTGGGGTCTTGTTCACGAGTGAGGGAAGGATGGAGCTAAGTCTGACAGACGGATCGGTGCAGCGTCTGCAGTAATGCGGTCGTTGTATCGGTCTGTTGTGGTGAAGAAGGAGCTGAGTCGAAAGGCGAAGCTCTCGATTTACTGTCGATCTACGTTCCTACTCTCACCTATGGTCATGAGCTTTGGGTCATGACCGAAAGGACAAGATCCCGGATACAAGCGGCCGAAATGAGTTTCCTCCGCAGGGCGGCTGGGCACTCCCTTAGAGGTGAGGAGCTCGGTTACCCGGGAGGAGCTCGGAGTAGAGTCGTTGCTCCTCCACATCGAGAGGAGCCAGCTGAGGTGGCTTGGTCCTGGTTTAGACCTGGTTTAGACCTGGTTTAGACCTGGTGTAGTCCTGGTGTAGTCCTGGTAAATAATGTGTTACTTGGAGTGAAAAGATTTAAACAACTAAAGCAAACCCGCACTAAACCAGGACTAAACCTGAGAGTTTACAGTAGCTGCAGTGATAATTACCCTGCATCATTTTACTGTATCTCCCCAGGTGACTGTCCTCCGTCCTCTGTCCTCTGTCCTCTGTCCTCTGGTCTGTGTCTCTCTGTAGCTCAGAGTCTGTCCCTGTCCCCACTGTAAGTCTGTCCCCTGCTCTGTCTCTCCCTGCGGTTGTCTGTGTCTCTGCGGGCCGCTGTAAGAGCTGCTCTCCAGAGTGTCAGCTGTAATCTCGTCTGTCCTCACTCACTCATCTTAATTCAATAACCCTTACATACCGCTGTGCCACAGTCCTGCCCGGGCCCATGAGACACCGAGACAGAGTCAACACGGAGCATTCCTCACAGCGTCGCGCACTCAGGGGTTTACACAGGAGTCACACACGCAGGGGTTTACACAGGAGTCACACACGCAGGGGTTTACACAGGAGTCACACACGCAGGGGTTTACACAGGAGTCACACACGCAGGGGTTTACACAGGAGTCACACACGCAGGGGTTTACACAGGAGTCACACACGCAGGGGTTTACACAGGAGTCACAGAGGAACAGGTAACACTCCGACTGTAAACGGATGAGTCGGGACGAGGGAGAAGGCCTGGAGTTATATCTGGGACAATAATGGGATTGGGCAGGAGGGCTGGCGTTTCTGCGTACGCTGGTTTAACGTGTGAGTGTGAATGGGTGAATGTCTGATGTAAAGTCCTTTGAGTAAAAAGCACAATATGGGACTTTTAAAAACAAATTAGCAAAGGCCAAATCATTACCAAACCTGGAAGACTGTGGAAGATTCTGACGACTGCCCGCTGACCGATGCATCTACAAAAGAACGATACAGTAACTGTATCGATGTATTGATTTTTTTTCCTATGATACAACTACATCGATACACATGACCTTGTATCCAATCGTATAGTTTTCTAGGAAGTGAATATTGATACACATGAAGTATCGATTGATAATATTGGAAATATCAAAATTAGAAATTTGTATGTTAAAATAAAACCAGATATGGCTTTTTGGAGATAAATTTTGTGTTTTTAATTAAATAAAATGTTATATTTAACTTTTCTTCACTCTCTGTCTGCTGGACATAACCAACCCCGGCCGCGGCGCTGCATTTGAGAGTAAACTTTTATGATTTTGGGGAAAAAAGTTGCTGTATCGATTATCAATATGAAGGTGTTGAATCGTATCTAAGTGTGTTGTTCCAAATTAGCCAAAATCGTTCTTGAATCGTATCGAAACACTTCTAATTGATACATATCGTATCGTTGCAAAAATGTATCGTTGCACCCCTAATCTACAACAACAAACTAAATATTTATCAGAGTCTTACTGGTGCAGCATTTTTAGTCGGCCAATTTTTTGCACTTTCTTCTTCTTGACTGAAGGGCCCCATCTTGTCTCAGTTTGGGCCCTTACTCTGCAGTTCATAGGAAACATCCAAAATCTCTTTATCTCAGCCTGAAAAGCTCAACACGGCAATAAAAAGATTTCAATCATTTCTCTGGAACAGAAGCTCGGAGAACAAACTCCCCAAGCTCTCCCTGCACAGAGTCTGAGACGGACTTCACTCATCTTTACCTCTTCTCTGTCACAGTCTAACACATTTGTTTGTGTTTTAATAAGCTTTTACTAATTTCTTTCATTAATATTATTACTATATATCGTCTAGCGGCTGCTCTGAAGTTTATAAATCACCATGGGCCACAGAAAAACCCATCTCGGTCGACCTCTGTCGGTGACGATGTCTGAGCTGGGGCTCGTCCGTCTGTGGTCAGGGGTAAAAGACCAAGTCCATCTCTAAACTCAGCCATTTTCTTAAATATTCAGTTTATAGTTCCCACAGCGCGGCTGAAATGGATCTGCACGGAGCTCGGTCCTGAGTGTCATTAATGAAGAGCTGACGAAGAGCGCGCTGAAGGCTGACTGTGTCCATCACCACATCTTCATCTGAGTCGGTCTCTGTCTGAGTCTGAGTCCGTCTGCTGTCTGTCTGAGCGTTTGTGTTGTGTCTGCGTCTCCTGGCAGCAGACCACGCTTCCATTGGCTGCTCTCAATCACACGGCTCACAGCAGAACGTAATGAAGACAGCAGCGTCTGGTTCAGCCAACCCTGGATCACCTTGAGAACAATGAAGTGTTGTGGTTTGTTGTATCTCTGGTGTCTCAGAGGCAGCTACACCTGGCGTCCTCTGTATTTATTTACACTTTCATCGTTAAGAGTTGTCTCCACAGCGACGTGCGACGGAGCTGGAACAGGAACATTCCCAGGGTCAAGTCTAATTTAATGCGTTTTAATCCCACAAACATACAATCCCTGCAGCTTAAAATGTAAAAATTGATTTGCAAGTTTTGTAATTTTGTTATATTCACCAATAAAACTGTCAGCATTTTTACTTCCAAAATTATTTTAAAATTTTATTGTCTGTTGGAATCAAATGCAATGCTTTTTAATGCCATTTAAGACCTTTATGTTCCCAAAATCAATATAATGACTTTGCTTTTTAATTCTCCGCTGCTTGGATCTGGCCCAATTAAAAAACAAAGTCATGGCTAAAATGATGATCCTAAACTTACAGTGAAGCCCAAAATTATTCATACCCCTGCCAAATTCTGACTTAAAGTTACTTTCATTCAACCAACAAGTTGTTTTTTTTTTTTACCAGAAATGACACCGCTTCTCCCAAAAGATAAGAAGACGATGTACAAGAGCCATCACTGTGGGAAAAAAATATTTCTCAGCTTTTATTACATTTGAACAAAAAGTGGCGTGTGAATTTGCCAGGGGTCTGAATAATTTCGGGCTTCACTGTATGAGTCTGGATTTGTGTGTAATTATATTAAAATAATTTTTTTATGACACGAGCCTCTGTCAGAGTTTGTTGTGATGTATTTCTGCTTCTGTCCTTCACAGTAAAAGCGTCGTCCGTTGCCCCGCGTCCTCTGTCCTCTCACTCGTCCCTCTGTCTGTGTCTGTCCCTCAGGTTCTCTGGGGACCGGGGGCCGCGTCTGTAACAGGACGTCCCGCGGAGCCGACAGCTGCGAGGTGATGTGCTGCGGGCGAGGATACGACACGTCCAGAGTCAGCACAACCTCCAAATGTGAGTGCAAGTTCCACTGGTGCTGCGCCGTGCACTGCAGAGACTGCTACCAGGAGCTGGACGTGCACACCTGCAAGGGCCACACGTGACCTGCGAGGGCCACACGTGACCTGCGAGGGCCACACGTGACCTGCGAGGGCCACACGTGACCTGCGAGGGCCACACGTGACCTGCGAGGGCCACACGTGACCTGCGAGGGCCACACGTGACCAGGACTCACCTGCACACAGTAGAGGTTGGCTAATTTTTGCATTTTTAGTCAACCAGATGATTTTTGGTCAGGCTCATGTCTGGGCCCCATCTTGTCTCAGTTTGGGCCCTTACTCTGCAGTTCATAGGAAACATCCAAAATCTCTTCATCTCAGCCTGAAGGAAAGATTGTTGTCATTTCTCTGGAACAGAAACTCTGCCTGCACAACTCTTCTCTGTCACAGTCTAACACTTTGGTTTCAGTTTAATAAGCTTTACTAAAACAAATGACTGTATTATGTTAGTTTCTTTCAAAAAATTAAGAAAATTGGCCGTACATATCGGTCAAAAAAAATAAATCTGCAGTGTTTATCGACCATCGGCTGCTCTGGATTTTAAAAATCAGCTTTGGCCTCAGCTGAAGGTTTGTTGTCCCCTGTACAGCTTCACCTCACCTCACATTGTTTAGCTTCCTCTAACCCGGCCCGGCCCACGCTGCTCGCTGCAGCTCTGTGCGGCTGTGTGCGGCTCTGTGCGGCTGTGTGCGGCTGTGTGCGGCTCTGTGCGGCTCTGTGCGGCTGTGTGCGGCTCTGTGCGGCTGTGTGCGGCTGTGTGCGGCTGTGTGCGGCTCTGTGCGGCTCTGTGCGGCTCTGTGCGGCTGTGTGCGGCTCTGTGCGGCTCTGTGCGGCTGTGTGCGGCTGTGTGCGGCTGTGTGCGGCTCTGTGCGGCTGTGTGCGGCTGTGTGCGGCTCTGTGCGGCTCTGTGCGGCTGTGTGCGGCTGTGTGCGGCTGTGTGCGGCTCTGTGCGGCTGTGTGCGGCTGTGTGCGGCTCTGTGCGGCTCTGTGCGGCTGTGTGGCTCTGTGCGGCTCTGTGCGGCTCTGTGCGGCTCTGTGCGGCTCTGTGCAGCTCTCCACACGACACTGCCGTTCCCTTTCAACCCAAACTCTGACAGACTCCGTCCTGACGCAGAGCGGTGTCCGAGCTCGCACCTGAGCGGAGAGAACGGAGCAGCAGTGGACAAAAAAACTGTGATGATTTCTAACCACGTGAACTCAGAACGGAGCTGTGACGCTCCCTGACCTCTGACCTTTCTCCAAACACGGTCATCACTTTGATTTCAGGACGTAGCTCCAGTGTGAGCCATGTTTAAGCTCCTGCAAAGATTCAACCTCATATACAACTCATCATACGCATTAATAACCTCACACATTCATAAACATGTTACTTATGAATAAAATCATTATCCTCTTTTATTTTCTGTACAGAACTTGGACTCACTTCCAAACACTGAAACGTCACAGTGGTTCTCAAACTTTTCACTCCGCCTCAGAAAGAAGTTGTTTTCCTGACTCGTTTATGAACTTTTATCTCCAAAAAAGTCTGGATATTGACGTCACCACAGGTAGACAACAGAGTTATTGGTCAGTGATGTTATTCATGAGTGTTTAACACAGAGAACGGTCAGATTCTTCTCACGACTGAAAAACTGAATGTTAATGTCACAAATACAGCTTTAGCCAAAGATCTGGGAGGTTAGTTAGCGGTAAAATCAATTAACAGCACTAACACATTTGTAAGTGAGCAACAGTTTAAAGTAAAATCATATTAGCCATGTTTAATCACAGAGCTCATGTTTAAACAAATGAGCCTCTTCTCTGCTCCGTCTCTGAAGCCTTTAACGTCAGAGGAGAGGCCGGGAGCAGGTTTTCTGACTCGAGCATCTTTTAACTCAGAAAAATGTTTTGCAGAGTTTCTGAGGATTACATGAATACTTCACGAGTAGGGATGTAACGATGCACTGAAGTCACGATTCGATTCATGATTTTCTGTTCACGATTACAATTTTTGTTTGCAGATTTAGTTGCAGTATAATTATGACCAAAAGGATTTTTTTACAGAGCCCATTTGTGTCTCCTTATCAAACTTAAATTGTTGTACATTTATGAACTAAATTAATTAAATGAAAAAAGTAGATATTAAAACAATGGACATGTAAACATAACAAAAATATATCAACTAATTTGTTAGCCACTTTTATTAACACCTTTCTACTCTCCTCCAAAGACAGAGACACTTTAGTAGCAAGCAACGCACAGAGAAGCAGCTCATCATGAATCCAGGCCTCAGTGATTTATAATGAGCCTAATAAAAGACAAGTTTTATAAAAATATCAGAGAGGAAAGACTCATCCTCAGTAAAGACTCTGATCTCCATGGAAACGCTCCGGGGGAGGGGCCACTGAAACGTCAGATAAACTTTAGCTGTTGTTAGCCACTTAGCTTTCCTTTAGCTCGCTGCTAACAACAAGCTACTTTCTGAGCGATGGTAAACGGAGCAAACAGGAGCAGCCTAAATAAAACCTTCAGATGTCTCTGTCCTGGGCTTGGTGTTGTTGTTCCCTGAGTGCTGTGTGTGCGCTCCTCTGTCTGTGCGAGAGGTGAGAGAGCGCTCTGAGTAATGAAGCTCTTGTGCAGTCTTTTCACGTTCCCAGCTCGTCGGGCTAATGATTTTACGAGTCCTGTAAACTAAAACTTGATATAAATTCATGTTTCTCTTCTGTAAAATGCTCAGGTGATGATGTCTAGCACCAAATATGGAGTCAGATTACGCTCCATTATACTCTGGTGGCCTGCACGCTGTTTTTAAGAGACATCGTGATTAATTTTTTTCCACACCGATTCAAAATTTCTCCCTTATGCATCGATTTTTAGCCGATTTACAAAGAATCGTTACATCCCTAATTACGAGTACCACCTTTAATGAGCTAAAATGGGCCTAAAGCATCAAGAGTCGCTGACCTTATCAGAGCGTCCCAAACAAGGACAAAACATGAACTAAAACCAGGAAGAAACTGGAGCTAAAGCAGCGTTCGACTGAAACAGGAATCACTAAACCAGGACTAGACTTGAACTAAGCCAAGAATCTGTTTAGTACCACTAGAACGTAAGAGCCTGCGTACCAACAGTGGGACCTGTACCACAGTTTGAGAACCACTGGTGTAGCTTATTCACTGTAAAAACACAACCTGTAAATACTGAGTGTCTGTGATAGCAGCAGTATATTAATGTTGTTTATCAGTGGATTGTGGGTGGGACTTTTGTGAATTCTGTAAAAGTTATGTTCCCAGAGTTTGTTGTGTGTTTTCACTGTCAATAAATAAATATTTCTTTCATTAACCTTCTCCATTTAGACACCTTTCAGGACCATTCCTCTCTGTTTTACTGAATGAAAACCCTCAGAGGCTTTGGAAATGCAGCGATACACAAAAAGTCCTTTATTGTGTGTTTTTTTTTTTATGTTGATCCTGTTTTTGTACAACACACAGCTGTAAATGATCCTCCTCCAATAAAGTCATGAATCTGAATCTGGTGTGGGTTTACACTGTTATTGGCACCAGTTTTTAATCCAGTTTAATCCAGCTCTGAATCCAGGTGAGCAGGTCCGGTCCAGGTTTGATTGATTGTGTGGGTTTTTGAGTCCTGGTTAGTTCTTGAGTCTGGTTCTGGGGACAGTCCCGGTTGAGTTCTGGAGAAAAAAAAAGTCCTGGTTTGGTTTTTGGAGACAGTTCTGTTCTGGTTCTTGGAGACAGTTCTGTTCTGGTTCTTGGAGACAGTTCTGTTCTGGTTCTTGGAGACAGTTCTGTTCTGGTTCTTGGAGACAGTTCTGTTCTGGTTCTTGGAGACAGTTCTGTTCTGGTTCTTGGAGACAGTTCTGTTCTGGTTCTTGGAGACAGTTCTGTTCTGGTTCTTGGAGACAGTTCTGTTCTGGTTCTTGGAGACAGTTCTGTTCTGGTTCTTGGAGACAGTTCTGTTCTGGTTCTTGGAGACAGTTCTGTTCTGGTTCTTGGAGACAGTTCTGTTCTGGTTCTTGGAGACAGTTCCGTTCTGGTTCTTGGAGACAGTTCCGTTCTGGTTCTTGGAGACAGTTCCGTTCTGGTTCTTGGAGACAGTTCCGTTCTGGTTCTTGGAGACCTAGATGCGCGTGAGCTGGTGCCACAGACTGGAGGGAAGTATACTCTCCACCTTCTCCATGATGAAGTTCAGAGGAGCGAACAGCGTGCTCAGGAACTGCAACGAGAGAAACATAAGAACATGAGAAATATGAGACGGTCAGGTTCCAGCAGATCTCATGAGGTTCCAGGATCGGTCTGGATCTTTTTACTTCAGAGATTCCAGTTCTTAAATGATACCTGAGCGATACTTTTCTGATACAGTCATGCAAAAGTTTGGGCTCCACTCCTAGGTTGCGTAAAAAATCATTCACGAAAAAGATCACAGAGGTCTGTCATTCATTTTCTACTGATATCTGAGTTCTAGAGAGTTTTCCTAACAGTTTTTAGTGCAGCAGTGTTTAGGTGAATGGAATTAAATTAAATATGAAAAAATGTCTGTGCAAAAGTTTAGGCAAGTTTATGAGTTTGCTGATTTGAATGCATGCAACTTCTCAAAATGGATTACTGGCAACACAAAACTTGATAGATAAGTGAGTTAAGCCTTGGACTTCATAGACAGGGGCAGTCAATAATGAGAAAAGGTACTTAAGGTGGTAATCAGAAGAAAATGTATTTAAGGTGGTAATCAGTACTGACATTTCTTTCATGTTTCATTTAATTTCATTCACCTAAACACTGCTGCACTAAAAACTGTTGTTAGGAAAACTCCCTAGAACTCAGATGTCAGTAGAAAATGAAAGACAGACCTCTGTGATCTTTTTTCATGAAGACAGAGTAAATTAATCAAACTCAGAGTGGAGCGCACACTTTTACAATGTCATCTTCTACAATCATAAAACACAAAAATTACACTCAAAAAGCCATATCTGGTTTTATTTTAACATCAAAATTTCTAATTTCGATATTATTGATATTCCATGTATATCGATACACACTTCCTAGAAAATGATACGATTTGATACAAGGTGATGTATCGATTTTTTTTTTCCTACAATACAAATATATAGACATTGTTATAGTTACTGTATCGTTACACCTAGTTTGCTGATATTGCGATAATGATAATTTTGTGATATATTGTGCAGCCCTAATAAAAGACCATTTTTGGAGCTAAATTCTTAGCTGTGAGTTAAAACCAGTAGTTTGTTTGTTTTATTCTGTTATTTATTTGATTCATGCAAAGGAACATTAAAGGTCCCACTAGTAATTGAATAAAAAGTAGTATCATAACTTTTCTTTCAATACCACAAAGGTCCGGTTTACTGTGACCCAGCCTTAAACACACCGTAGCTCTTTTTTCTTTACGAGGGTGAGAGTCGGTTTATCTGACAGAGCTCTGAAAACGAACAGCTGGTTGAACTTCGTCTGATCTTTGGTTCATGAAAGTTAAAAGCCAAGCTGAGTGTCAGCCTGAGTTATAGGTTTGTGTTTTGTCAACATTTACAGAAGAAGGTCTGCGTCTGGGACAGGAGGAGGTTAATCTGAAGAACACAGATCAGATTCACCTCAGACACAAACCTGTGAGGTCTGACACAAAACCTTTCCCTCATGATCCGAGTCTGAACCCACGCTGACAGAAACGACCCAGACACATTCACACATTTATACATTCACACCACAGCATCGCGGCCTTCAGCCTCAACTGTGGCAGTTCATGGAAAATTAGCAGTAGCAGTAGCAGTAGCAGTAACAGTAGCAGTAACAGTAGCAGTAACAGTAGCAGTAACAGTAGCAGTAGCAGTAGCAGTAGCAGTAACAGTAACAGTAGCAGTAGCAGTAGCAGTAGCAGTAGCAGTAACAGTAACAGTAGCAGTAGCAGTAGCAGTAGCAGTAGCAGTAGCAGTAACAGTAACAGTAACAGTAACAGTAGCAGTAGCAGTAGCAGTAGCAGTAGCAGTAGCAGTAACAGTAACAGTAACAGTAGCAGTAGCAGTAGCAGTAGCAGTAGCAGTAACAGTAACAGTAACAGTAACAGTAGCAGTAGCAGTAGCAGTAGCAGTAGCAGTAACAGTAACAGTAACAGTAGCAGTAGCAGTAGCAGTAGCAGTAGCAGTAGCAGTAACAGTAACAGTAACAGTAGCAGTAGCAGTAGCAGTAACAGTAGCGATAGTAACTGATCAAAAAGTATAACTACCCTGCTCAGAGAAAACAATGTGAGCGCCTGAAGAACATTTACATTTTGTTTTAATGAACTCTTGCTTTTTGAGTGGAATTGCAGTCTGCACTAACACCACTAGAGGGACACACACTGCACCTTTAACCACTACTGCTACTACTACTACTACTACTTCTGCTGCTACCACTACTACTTCTGCTGCTGCTGCCACTACTACTTCTGCTGCTGCTGCCACTACTACTTCTGCTGCTGCTGCCACTACTACTACTACTATTACTGTCACATCAAGTTGTTTGTACTGAGGAGGGCTAAGTTCTGGGTTTGTATAAACGAGGAACAGAATAAAAAATCAGTCATGTCAAAATAAATGACTGGAAATCCCTTTTTTGGAGCACTCACGGGTTTAGACCTGGTTTAGACCTGGTTTAGTCCGGGTTTAGTCCGAGTTTAGTCCGAGTTTAGTCCGGGTTTAGACTTGGTTTAGTCCTGGTTTAGACCTGGTTTGGTCCTGGTTTAGACCTGGTTTAGACCTGGTTTAGACCTGGTTTAGTCCTGGTTTAGTCCTGGTTTAGACCTGGTTTAGACCTGGTTTAGACCTGGTTTAGACCTGGTTTAGTCCTGGTTTAGTCCTGGTTTAGACCTGGTTTAGACCTGGTTTAGACCTGGTTTAGTCCTGGTTTAGACTTGGTTTAGACCTGGTTTAGTCCTGGTTTAGACCTGGTTTAGTCCTGGTTTAGTCCTGGTTTAGACCTGGTTTAGACCTGGTTTAGACCTGGTTTAGTCCTGGTTTAGTCCTGGTTTAGTCCTGGTTTAGTCCTGGTTTAGTCCTGGTTTAGACCTGGTTTAGACCTGGTTTAGTCCTGGTTTAGTCCTGGTTTAGTCCTGGTTTAGTCCTGGTTTAGTCCTGGTTTAGTCCTGGTTTAGACCTGGTTTAGACCTGGTTTAGACCTGGTTTAGACCTGGTTTAGTCCTGGTTTAGTCCTGGTTTAGACCTGGTTTAGACCTGGTTTAGACCTGGTTTAGTCCTGGTTTAGTCCTGGTTTAGACTTGGTTTAGACCTGGTTTAGTCCTGGTTTAGACCTGGTTTAGTCCTGGTTTAGTCCTGGTTTAGACCTGGTTTAGACCTGGTTTAGTCCTGGTTTAGTCCTGGTTTAGTCCTGGTTTAGTCCTGGTTTAGACCTGGTTTAGACCTGGTTTAGTCCTGGTTTAGTCCTGGTTTAGTCCGGGTTTAGTCCGGGTTTAGTCCGGGTTTAGTCCTGGTTTAGTCCTGGTTTAGACCTGGTTTAGACCTGGTTTAGTCCTGGTTAAGACCTGGTTTAGTCCTGGTTTAGTCCTGGTTTAGACCTGGTTTAGACCTGGTTTAGACCGGGTTTAGTCCGGGTTTAGTCCGGGTTTAGTCCTGGTTTAGTCCTGGTTTAGACCGGGTTTAGTCCTGGTTTCTTGCACTGAGAAGTAAGTTATTTGTAAAGCTTACGGCTTTGGCGAAGACCCCCATGAGCTCGGGGAACTGGTGCGTGAGCAGAGCCAACATGGCGGTGAAGGAGCAGAGTCCCGCCGTGAAGAGGATGAAGAAGGGCAGCTCCTTTTTGGGGTAAACTGACACTTCGTGAAACACTGCTTCCACCACAACAGCACACGTTCACGAGGAAGAGGACAGAGGACAGAGGACAGGACAGGGGACAGAAAAAACAATATTAGTTTGGAGAAAAATACAAATGATATTGATAATAATCTGCCTGTCTGTGGCTCTCGTGTGTGCGTCAGAGCGTGTCTTACTGGGTAGCAGCTCTCTGTCGGCCGTCTCTGTGCAGATGGGGTAGGGGTAGAACAGGTGACCCTTCTCCAGAGGATACGGGATCATCCTGAACGCTGCAACAGAACAAAAGTACGTACGACAAATATAAATCCATACAGAAACAAAAAAACAACAGGCACTCCAGCAATCCCTGTTTTTATTGTTACTGGATGCAGGAGGCTGTTGTCTACAGAGGGTAAGTGTACGTACTGCCCTCCCCATGATGTCTACAGAGGGTAAGTGTACATACTGCCCTCCCCGTGACGTCTACAGAGGGTAAGTGTACGTACTGCCCTCCCCATGATGTCTACAGAGGGTAAGTGTACGTACTGCCCTCCCCATGATGTCTACAGAGGGTAAGTGTACGTACTGCCCTCCCCATGATGTCTACAGAGGGGTAAGTGTACGTACTGCCCTCCCCATGATGTCTACAGAGGGTAAGTGTACGTACTGCCCTCCCCATGATGTCTACAGAGGGTAAGTGTACGTACTGCCCTCCCCATGATGTCTACAGAGGGTAAGTGTACGTACTGCCCTCCCCATGATGTCTACAGAGGGTAAGTGTACGTACTGCCCTCCCCATGATGTCTACAGAGGGTAAGTGTACGTACTGCCCTCCCCATGATGTCTACAGAGGGTAAGTGTACGTACTGCCCTCCCCATGATGTCTACAGAGGGTAAGTGTACGTACTGCCCTCCCCATGATGTCTACAGAGGGTAAGTGTACGTACTGCCCTCCCCATGATGTCTACAGAGGGTAAGTGTACGTACTGCCCTCCCCATGATGTCTACAGAGGGTAAGTGTACGTACTGCCCTCCCCATGATGTCTACAGAGGGTAAGTGTACGTACTGCCCTCCCCATGATGTCTACAGAGGGTAAGTGTACGTACTGCCCTCCCCATGATGTCTACAGAGGGGTAAGTGTACGTACTGCCCTCCCCATGATGTCTACAGAGGGTAAGTGTACGTACTGCCCTCCCCATGATGTCTACAGAGGGTAAGTGTACGTACTGCCCTCCCCATGATGTCTACAGAGGGTAAGTGTACGTACTGCCCTCCCCGTGATATCTACAGAGGGTAAGTGTACGTACTGCCCTCCCCATGATGTCTACAGAGGGTAAGTGTACGTACTGCCCTCCCAGGTGCAGTGGAGCAGGTTGAGGGCCCCCTCCACTCTCTTCCAGTGCTGCAGGTGGAAGAAGGCGTAGGCGATGGCCTCGCTGTCCCCGCGCTTCAGGATGTGCTCAGGAGGAAGGATCAGACTCTTCATCTCCAGCAGGTACTGAGGAGGACACAGAGGGTTAGAGACGGGGACAGAGGAGGGACACACAGAGGAGGGACACACAGAGGAGGGACACACAGAGGAGGGACAGTGGACACAGAGGAGGGACAGTGGACACAGAGGAGGGACACACAGAGGAGGGACACACAGAGGAGGGACACACAGAGGAGGGACAGTGGACACAGAGGAGGGACAGTGGACACAGAGGAGGGACGGTGGACACAGAGGAGGGACAGTGGACACAGAGGAGGGACACACAGAGGAGAGACACACAGAGGAGGGACACACAGAGGAGAGACACACAGAGGAGGGACAGTGGACACAGAGGAGGGACACACAGAGGAGGGACACACAGAGGAGGGACACACAGAGGAGGGACACACAGAGGAGGGACACACAGAGGAGGGACAGTGGACACAGAGGAGGGACGGTGGACACAGAGGAGGGACGGTGGACACAGAGGAGGGACACACAGAGGAGGGACGGTGGACACAGAGGAGGGACACACAGAGGAGGGACAGTGGACACAGAGGAGGGACGGTGGACACAGAGGAGGGACAGTGGACACAGAGGAGGGACACACAGAGGAGGGACACACAGAGGAGGGACACACAGAGGAGGGACACACAGAGGAGGGACAGTGGACACAGAGGAGGGACGGTGGACACAGAGGAGGGACAGTGGACACAGAGGAGGGACGGTGGACACAGAGGAGGGACGGTGGACACAGAGGAGGGACGGTGGACACAGAGGAGGGACAGTGGACACAGAGGAGGGACGGTGGACACAGAGGAGGGACGGTGGACACAGAGGAGGGACGGTGGACACAGAGGAGGGACGGTGGACACAGAGGAGGGACACACAGAGGAGGGACACACAGAGGAGGGACAGTGGACACAGAGGAGGGACGGTGGACACAGAGGAGGGACAGTGGACACAGAGGAGGGACGGTGGACACAGAGGAGGGACACACAGAGGAGGGACACACAGAGGAGGGACACACAGAGGAGGGACAGTGGACACAGAGGAGGGACAGTGGACACAGAGGAGGGACACACAGAGGAGGGACACACAGAGGAGGGACACACAGAGGAGGGACACACAGAGGAGGGACGGTGGACACAGAGGAGGGACGGTGGACACAGAGGAGGGACAGTGGACATCTGGAGGACAGAGGACTGACTTTGGGGACGTGTGGGTTAAACTCCACCGCTCTGTGAATGGCTTCCACTGCGTTCATCTCTGCGGTGCTCAGGCCTCGTCTGGACGCTGCCTCTGGAGAAAACCTGCAACAAAAACACAGAATATAGGTAAAGAGCGTCTCTAACTGTCCTCAGAGACAGGTGGACAGGCGAGGAGCGTCTCTGCACGTCCTCAGGTGGACAGGAGGACGGGGTAAGGGGACACTCACTTGTCGGACACCGCCCTGGCCTTCAGCAGCGCCGCTGTGTAGCAGATCGTGGCTGATTTGGGTAAACTTATATCTGTCAGACACAAACACAAAGAGCTTCAGAGGCTGAGGTTTCACAGAACGACAGAGTTTCACCGCTGCAGGACACGACTCTGAGCTTTCAGAGGGAACTCTACCTGAAGAGTGGAGGATTATGGGAAAAGAAGTTCCACCTGCTAAACGTGAGGCCATGACAGTTCCATCAAGTCCTCAGTGAACATCTCTTACTCCTAAACTAAAACATTTGTTTACGACTGCACTAGTACACGTTTATAACCCACTACTGCTGAAAGTGACACTGATTGTTTATTGTTTATTTATTTGGATCCCCATCAGCTGTGCCCCAGAGCCAGCTGTTCTTCCTGGGGTCCATTAAAAGACACTTAACACTTCATATTTCAAAAAACAAAATTACATCTCTAAAATATCAACATCACAAAATGTTTCCTGTTACATAAAATCTCATGAGCACATCATACAAATAAAACTATACAAAAATATAGGACAAAGCGCCGTTTACATTTCATATTATAACTTGGTAAAAAGAGAGAAAAAGACAATTTTTTTATTTAATCGTATTTGATTTCATTTACTAAATATGAACTTCCTAAAAGCTGTTTCATTTGTTTTTTAAAAATCAATACTTGTTCAATTTTAATTAAAATTGCTGGCAATGCATCCCAGGCTTTTACAGCTCAAAAAATCAACGTAGGTTTAAGAAAATTAGTTCTGGCTTTTGTGCTGAAAACCGGCCTTCAGTCTTTTATCCACGTGACTCTGAACTGTGTTTCAGTTGTTCACAGAGAAATACTGGATATCCATGTTGGAAAATTTCTAACGTCGTGTTTGTGTACGTCGTGTTTGTGTGCGTCGTGTTCGTGTACGTCATGATCGTGTACGTCATGATCGTGTACGTCATGTTCGTGTGCGTCATGATCGTGTACGTCATGTTTGTGTGCGTCATGATCGTGTACGTCATGTTCGTGTACGTCATGTTCGTGTACGTCGTGTTCGTGTACGTCATGATCGTGTACGTCATGTTCGTGTACGTCATGATCGTGTACGTCGTGTTTGTGTACGTCGTGTTCGTGTACGTCATGATCGTGAGCGTCGTGTTTGTGTACGTCATGTTTGTGTACTTCGTATTCGTGTACATCATCTTCGTGAGCGTCGTGTTTGTGTGCGTCGTGTTCGTGTGCGTCGTGTTCGTGTGCGTCCTGTTCGTGTACATCCTGTTCGTGTACGTCCTGTTCGTGTACGTCCTGTTCGTGTACGTCGTGTTCGTGTGCGTCGTGTTCGTGTGCGTCGTGTTCGTGTGCGTCGTGTTCGTGAGCGTCGTGTTCGTGTACGTCGTGTTCGTGTACGTCGTGTTCGTGTGCGTCGTGTTCGTGTGCGTCGTGTTCGGCGTGTTCGTGTACGTCGTGGTCGTGTACGTCGTGTTCGTGTACATCGTGTTCGTGAGCGTCGTGTTTGTGTACGTCATGATCGTGTACGTCATGATCGTGTACGTCATGTTCGTGTGCGTCATGATCGTGTACGTCATGTTTGTGTGCGTCATGATCGTGTACGTCATGTTCGTGTACGTCATGTTCGTGTACGTCGTGTTCGTGTACGTCATGATCGTGTACGTCATGTTCGTGTACGTCATGATCGTGTACGTCGTGTTTGTGTACGTCGTGTTCGTGTACGTCATGATCGTGAGCGTCGTGTTTGTGTACGTCATGTTTGTGTACTTCGTATTCGTGTACATCATCTTCGTGAGCGTCGTGTTTGTGTGCGTCGTGTTCGTGTGCGTCGTGTTCGTGTGCGTCCTGTTCGTGTACATCCTGTTCGTGTACGTCCTGTTCGTGTACGTCCTGTTCGTGTACGTCGTGTTCGTGTGCGTCGTGTTCGTGTGCGTCGTGTTCGTGTGCGTCGTGTTCGTGAGCGTCGTGTTCGTGTACGTCGTGTTCGTGTACGTCGTGTTCGTGTGCGTCGTGTTCGTGTGCGTCGTGTTCGGCGTGTTCGTGTACGTCGTGGTCGTGTACGTCGTGTTCGTGTACATCGTGTTCGTGAGCGTCGTGTTTGTGTACGTCGTGTTTGTGTACGTCGTGTTTGTGTACGTCCTGTTCGTGTGCGTCGTGTTCGTGTGCGTCGTGTTCGTGTGCGTCGTGTTCGTGTGCGTCGTGTTCGGCGTGTTTGTGTACGCCGTGTTCGTGTGCGTCGTGTTCGTGTGAGTCGTGTTCGTGAGCGTCGTGTTTGTGTACGTCGTGTTTGTGTACGTCATGTTTGTGTACGTCATGTTTGTGTACGTCATGTTTGTGTACGTCATGTTTGTGTACGTCCTGTTCGTGTGCGTCGTGTTCGTGTGCGTCGTGTTCGTGTGCGTCGTGTTCGTGTGCGGCGTGTTCGTGTACGTCGTGTTCGTGTACATCGTGTTCGTGAGCGTCGTGTTTGTGTACGTCGTGTTTGTGTACGTCGTGTTTGTGTACGTCCTGTTCGTGTGCGTCGTGTTCGTGTGCGTCGTGTTCGTGTGCGTCGTGTTCGTGTGCGTCGTGTTCGGCGTGTTTGTGTACGCCGTGTTCGTGTGCGTCGTGTTCGTGTGAGTCGTGTTCGTGAGCGTCGTGTTTGTGTACGTCGTGTTTGTGTACGTCATGTTTGTGTACGTCATGTTTGTGTACGTCATGTTTGTGTACGTCATGTTTGTGTACGTCCTGTTCGTGTGCGTCGTGTTCGTGTGCGTCGTGTTCGTGTGCGTCGTGTTCGGCGTGTTCGTGTACGTCCTGTTCGTGTGCGTCGTGTTCGTGTGCGTCGTGTTCGTGTACGTCGTGTTCGTGTACGTCGTGTTCGGCGTGTTCGTGTACGTCGTGGTCGTGTACGTCGTGTTCGTGTACGTCGTGTTCGTGAGCGTCGTGTTTGTGTACGTCGTGTTTGTGTACGTCGTGTTTGTGTACGTCCTGTTCGTGTGCGTCCTGTTCGTGTGCGTCGTGTTCGTGTGCGTCGTGTTCGTGTGCGTCGTGTTCGTGTACGTCGTGTTCGTGTACGTCGTGTTTGTGTACGCCGTGTTCGTGTGCGTCGTGTTCGTGTGAGTCGTGTTCGTGAGCGTCGTGTTTGTGTACGTCGTGTTTGTGTACGTCATGTTTGTGTACGTCGTGTTCGTGTGCGTCGTGTTCGTGTGCGTCGTGTTCGTGAGCGTCATGTTTGTGTACGTCATGTTTGTGTACGTCATGTTTGTGTACGTCGTGTTCGTGTACATCGTGTTTGTGTGAGTCGTGTTCGTGAGCGTCGTGTTCGTGAGCGTCGCGTTTGTGTACGTCATGTTTGTGTACGTCGTGTTCGTGAGCGTCATGTTCGTGTTCGTCGAAGTCACGTTTAATCTCGTGAGGTTTTGTGAGATTTCCCGTCTGACCTGAGTGAAATCTGTCTGTGTGTGGTGTTGTCTTTGCCACACACTGTTGGACCAAACCTGGGATAGCTTTGATTTTTTCTCGCCGTGTGTGGGGTCTCTCAGGTTTTGGAAATCTTCTGACTGATCTTGCCGCGTGAACCGGGCTTTACAAGTAAAGAAAATGAAGTCTGATGTGAATGATAAATAGATTTTACTCACCGTCGTATTTTGCGAGCACGGCCTGCACGTCTGCGTAGTTCTGCAGCTCTAACAGCGACTCCAGCAGGTTCTCGTGGATGTTGAACATACTGAGGAGCGGGAACTCTTTCATTAACTGGAAACACAGCAGAGACGTGTGTCAGACCACCAGGGGGCGCTGTAGGCTCATTATCACACGTTTACTCACATCTCTCATCATTTTCACAGCTTCTCTGGTTCGTCCCAGTTTCCTGGAACACATGGCCAGACGCCTCTTTATGTAAACAAGGACATTAGTGTCTCTTCCTGAGAAAAAAAACAGAAATACAAGATTAAACTATTTACTGGGAAGATTATATTAAAGTGTGGTATTTTAACTTCCTATAGCAGCTAAAGGACGAACAGGAAACACATTTAGTCCAAGTGGAGACCATATGGAGACTGTCATATAAACCTGTGTTTAGATGAACCTCTGGCCAAAGGATTACCGTATTTTCCGGACTATAAGTCGCACTTTTTTCCATCGTCTGGCCAGGGGTGTGACGTATACTCAGGTGTGACTTATATATTAAAATATTTCAGGTGTTGGTTAGGGGGCGCTCTAGGCTTGTGTACCAGCATCTGCTGCACCTGTACCACTGACAATTTAAAATGTAAACATTACCACTAACAACTTAGGCTATAAAGACAACTGAGAAAGAGCGGAATAATTGGAAATGGAACTGATGCTGAGTCTGACGACAGCCACGCAGAGGAGGAAGCGGCGCTTCGTCTACCTCCGGAGTTGGCGGAGTTGTTCAGAAGCGACACCGAGGATGAAGAATTTAAAGGATTTAGCGATTAGGAGTGAGATGGTGAGTTTGGTGAACTTGTTATATTATGTTCTTTATGCTATAGTTATGTGAATAACTGTTAATATATTACGTTAACATACGAGACACCTATTCAGTTCGTTGTTTATGCTTCATGTAGCTGAATAACCATCAATGTGTTACGTTAGCATAGCGCACACCTATTCAGCTGTTGTTCTCTATTCTATTATTACTATAACTCGCCTTTCAACATGAAATGTCTGTTCTTGGTGTCAGAGTTTGTAAAATTAATTTACCCCAAAAAATGCAACTTATACTCCGGAGCGACTTATAGTCCGGAAAATACAATAAGTCATATTAAACTGCAAACCAGGTCTAAACTAGATTTCTTTTGGTCACACTAAAGTTTGATACAAGACTCTGAGGATGATTATTTTTCAAGCTTTAAAGTTAGACAGAAGCTCATGAGGTTTCTGTGATGCAGGTCGGGCTGTGTTTATATGACACTTGGGTTGTGCTTCATGTGGTTCTTATGCTATATTTAACCATTTTTATACATATATTAAATGTATAAGTAGTAAACGTACTGTGTTGTGCTTCGTACTGTGTCCCGTGATGCTGCAGCTGTTGGCTCCGTCTGTAGCAGCTCTCTCCTGCCTTTAACGCCTGCTTAAAAAGTCTCTCTGCCTCCATGATGGTCGTGGCCTCTTCCTCTGCCAGAAGGATGTACGCCGTCGCACAACTGCAGCACAAAACAAACACGACGGTAAATATCTGTTATTACACTTATTTTAGTAAACACAACTGCAGCACAAAACAAACAAACACGACGGTAAATATCTGTTATTACACTTATTTTAGTAAACACAACTGCAGCACAAAACAAACACGACGGTAAACATCTGTCTGAAACTACTGCGGCAGAGGAACGAGGCGGTTACTTTTAGTTAACGACTGGAAAACACAGCAACAACGAAAAAGAAACAGAGCTACGATCAGAAAAAGAGGAGATAAGACCAGGACTAAACCTGGACTAAAGCAGGTCTAAACCAGGACTAAACCAGGTCTAAACCAGGACTAAACCTGGACTAAACCAGGACTAAACCAGGTCTAAACCAGGACTAAACCTGGACTAAAGCAGGTCTAAACTGGACTAAACCAGGACTAAACCAGGACTAAACCTGGACTAAACCAGGTCTAAACCAGGACTAAACCAGAACTAAACCTGGACTAAACCAGGTCTAAACCAGGACTAAACCAGGTCTAAACCAGGACTAAACCAGGACTAAACCTGGACTAAACCAGGTCTAAACCAGGTCTAAACCAGGACTAAACCAGGACTAAACCAGGTCTAAACCAGGACTAAACCAGGTCTAAACCAGGTCTAAACCAGGACTAAACCAGGACTAAACCAGGACTAAACCAGGTCTAAACCAGGACTAAACCAGGTCTAAACCAGGACTAAACCAGGACTAAACCAGGACTAAACCAGGACTAAACCAGGTCTAAACAAGGACTAAACCAGGACTAAACCAGGACTAAACCAAGACTAAACCAGGACTAAACCAGGTCTAAACCAGGACTAAACCAGGACTAAACCAGGTCTAAACAAGGACTAAACCAGGACTAAACAAGGACTAAACCAGGACTAAACCAGGACTAAGCCAGGTCTAAACAAGGACTAAACCAGGACTAAACCAGGACTAAACCAGGTCTAAACCAGGACTAACCCAGGACTAAACCAGGACTAAACCAGGTCTAAACAAGGACTAAACCAGGTCTAAACCAGGACTAAACCAGGTCTAAACCAGGACTAAACCAGGTCTAAACCAGGACTAAACCAGGACTAAACCAGGTCTAAACCAGGACTAAACCAGGACTAAACCAGGACTAAACCAGGACTAAACCAGGACTAAACCAGGTCTAAACCAGGTCTAAACCAGGACTAAACCAGGTCTAAACCAGGTCTAAACCAGGTCTAAACCAGGTCTAAACCAGGACTAAACCAGGACTAAACCAGGACTTTAGTCTATACTTCTCAGCTGATTCAAGTAGAAAAAGTGAATGCAGGACTCCTGTGCACCACCAGTGGACTTTAACTAAATATTGGCTCAGAACTTTCATGTTCAGCATTTAAAAGCAGACTTGCAGTGCTCTGTGTTGTCTTGTTGTGTTGTCTTGTTGTGTTGTGTGTTGTCTTGTTGTGTTGTGTGTTGTCTTGTTGTGTTGTTTATCGCTGGATGAAACTGAACTAAAGCTTTGTGGGTTATTCTGGGCGTGTAACAGCAGTGTGTGTCCAGCAGAGGGCGCTGTACTCACTCCTCCAGCTCCAGAGCTTCGTGAGCCGCAGAGATCCGCGCCTGAGGATTCCTCTCTCTCCAGGCCTTCTGCATTACTGAGGACACACACACACAGAGGGAAATGTGAATGAATGAAGCCAACAACTATGGGCCTGAGGCGGGGAACACTCAGCGACCCATTCATTCACTCTGGGACAGTTCTCCAGTTTTCCCCAGAGTTTGGACGGAGAACCCGCAGTAACAAATATGGCTTTAGCAGAACAAAGTGCAGAGTTCTCACTGGCGTCCGCGGGTCGGAGGTGGTCAGAGTCGCACGTGAAGAACGTCTGGTGATCCTGAGCCGATAAGTTCATGTCGTAGTAGGTCAGCGGCTCTCGACCCGTCACCCACGTGTATCTGCCGGGGCAGAAGAGCAAACTGTGCTGACAGAAGATGCAGGGCAATAACTCAGTGCTCAGTGTAACCATGTGACTCACCGGTTATACTCCGCTCCTCGAAATAAATTTAATGGATTTCTCCAAACTTTACATTCTGCAGAAAAACACAGAGAGGAAATGTCAAGGATAAACTCTGAGCCCCAAGCCCCAAAAAAATGAACACAAAAAACACCTGAGGAGGATTTAACCTGAGGCAAAACGACCCCGACCCACAACTGCAGCCCAAACCAAGGCAGAACTGAACTGTGCTGTCATGTCTGTTGTTGTGTTGTTGTCGTGTCTGTTGTCGTGTCTGTTGTCGTGTCTGTTGTTGTGTTGTTGTCGTGTCTGTTGTTGTGTTGTTGTCGTGTCTGTTGTTGTGTTGTTGTCGTGTGTGTTGTCGTGTGTTGTTGTCGTGTCTGTTGTTGTGTATTGTTGCATCTGTTGTTGTGTGTTGTTGTGTCTGTTGTGTAGTTGTGTTGTGCAGCGCTGACCTGATACGCTCTGTCGACTGGAGTCTCTCCGTTGCTGTTGCGTGTTGTCGTGTCTGTTGTTGTTGTTGCCGTGTCTGTTGTTGTGTTGTTGCCGTGTCTGTTGTTGTGTTGTTGCCGTGTCTGTTGTTGTGTTGTTGTTGCGTCTGTTGTTGTGTTGTTGTCGTGTTGTTGTCGTGTCTGTTGTCGTGTTGTTGTGTTGTGCAGCGCTGACCTGATACGCTCTGTCGACTGGAGTCTGTCTCTCCGTTGCTGTTGCGTGTTGTCGTGTCTGTTGTGTTGTTGCCGTGTCTGTTGTTGTGTTGTTGTTGTGTCTGTTGTTGTGTCGTTGTCGTGTCTGTTGTTGTGTTGTTGTCATGTCTGTTGTTGTGTTGTTGTTGTGTCTGTTGTTGTGTTGTTGTCTGTTGTTGTGTTGTTGTGTTGTGCAGCACTGACCTGATACGCTCTGTCGACTGGAGTCTGTCTCTCCGTTGTTGTTGTCGTGTCTGTTGTCGTGTTGTGTTGTTGTGCAGCGCTGACCTGATACGCTCTGTCGACTGGAGTCTGTCTCTCCGTTGCTGTTGTGTGTTGTCGTGTCTGTTGTTGTTGTGTATTGTTGCGTCTGTTGTTGTGTTGTTGTTGTGTTGTTGTCGTGTCTGTTGTCGTGTCTGTTGTGTTGTTGTGTTGTGCAGCGCTGACCTGATACGCTCTGTCGACTGGAGTCTGTCTCTCCGTTGCTGTTGTGTGTTGTCGTGTCTGTTGTTGTTGTGTATTGTTGCGTCTGTTGTTGTGTTGTTGTTGTGTTGTTGTCGTGTCTGTTGTCGTGTCTGTTGTGTTGTTGTGTTGTGCAGCGCTGACCTGATACGCTCTGTCGACTGGAGTCTGTCTCTCCGTTGCTGTTGTGTGTTGTCGTGTCTGTTGTTGTTGTGTATTGTTGCGTCTGTTGTTGTGTTGTTGTCGTGTTGTTGTCGTGTCTGTTGTGTGTCTGTTGTCGTGTCTGTTGTCGTGTTGTGTTGTTGTGCAGCGCTGACCTGATACGCTCTGTCGACTGGAGTCTGTCTCTCCGTTGCTGTTGCTGCTGCTGTTGTTGTTGTTGGGGGCGGTGCTGTCCACTCCGCCCAGCAGGGGGCGCAGGTGGCTCACTGACACCTGCTCGATGAAGGACGTGCCATACTTCCTGAAGTACCACCACTCAAAGATCTGAGGAGGGCACAGAGAAGACACTTTACACTTCACCTTCCACAGTTTCTACAGCTCATAACTGCGGCTGGAAAAGGCGTTTGTCATTTTAAAATGACTCTCGTCTGCCATAGGAAGTCTTTATCATTTTTTTTCTTTTTTTTCTTTGTAGGAAAGTCCCATTGAGCTTCAGAATCTTTTTTACAAGAGAGACCCTTGTTTTTATCGACTGTTCCAAAAGTCAGCTCTGACTTTGGAAAAAAGGATTTTAACTTTGCAGCACGATCCTCATGGAATCAGCTGCAGAATGAACTTCAGTCTCACTTTACTCTTTTAAAGGCATTTTAAAACACCTGTCATTGTTTTAACTGATCTGAGAACTGTGGAATGCCATTTAATGTTTTGTATGAATTTGATTGCAAGTTTGTTTCTGTGTTTGTAACTGTGCTGCTGCCGCCTGCCAGGACACGCTGGGAAAATTCATTTTTAAATCCTGGTTAAATAAAGGTAATAATAAAAATACAGCAAGTTAAACACAACGAGAAACTGGAACAACTTTTTAAAAACAGCGAGCCTCTCAAGAAAAACAACCACATGTCCTTTACCACACTCTTTATGATTGCCTTAAATTTATCCACTGAAATGAGTGAATTTAAAATCTCTTTGTAAATTGTTCCATGCCCATGGTGCAGAGCAGGAAAAGGCTGTTTTCCCCAACTCTGAGTGAATGGAGGACACCGAAAGTTCTCCCAGTACTGCGTTATAGATGAAAATATACCAGTGTTGTTTTCTGCGAGTTGTTAAATCGTAACGATGCATAATGCACTGAATCAACTTTATGTAAAATGAAAGAGGCTGCATGCAAATACAACCATCATCAATCACAGACAGAAAAGTAGCATCCATGAGTTTTTTCTTAGCACTGAAAGTAAAGCAAGATCTGTGTGTAAAATAAAAATAAGAGTGATCAGCTGCAGCCTTTATCTCTGGAGCCGCAGACTTTCTGTGATCAGTTTCTTTCAGCGCTTTATGAAACAGAGACAGGTTTAAAATCGAACAGATCCATGGTTTATATTCTGCTGAGTCGGCTGGAGCTGGGGCAGATGCATTTACAGTTTTGTTATCAATAGAATAAAGCGTTTGTTAAACTGATTTAAACATAAATAAAGTCATTAAAGGTCTTTCCGAAACTGTGACTCCTCTGCTTTAGTGTTTCAAGTTTTATATTAAAATAATGTATCTGTGGAAAACCTCCTCGCCCCCTGCTGGCAACGCTGGGGACTGGACAGAGCATAAAATGGCTATTTAGCACAGCTGTTAGTAGGGGTGTAACGATACAATATGTATTGATTAAAATTGTTTTGATACGATTCAAGAAGGATATCGGCTAATTTGGAATGATTCGATACGATTCAGCACCTTCATATCGATACAGCAACTTTTTGCCAAAAATCATAAAAGTTTACTCTCAAATGTTGCATCGCGGCCAGGGTTGATTATGTCCAGCAGACAGAGAGTGAAGAAAAGTTGAATTTAACATTTTATTTCATTAAAAACACAAAAATTACTTTCAAAAAGCCATGTCTTGCTTTATTTTTACCAGCAAATTTCTAATTTCGATATTTCCGATATTATCGATCAATATTTCATGTGTATCGATATTCACTTCCTAGAAAACGATACGATTCGATACAAGGTGAAGGGTATTGATGTAGTTGTACCGTAAGAAAAAAAAATTGAGACGTCAATTTAGTTACTGTATCGTTACAGCCCTAGCTGTTAGCGACATGATGCTAACAGATTTCTGAGTTGATGCTGCGTAGTGACGGAGGTTTAAGGCTGAAATGATCAGAACGAGTCCGGTGACAGTGTCTGGGCTTTAGAAACGCGCAGGAGCACTTCCTGGTTTCACCGTGTCTACGTAGAGCTGTGAGACCGAGCGTTTTCAGCTCTGGAGAAGGGCAGCGCCTCAGCATACAGGATTACTCAAACAGAATACTACTGCAGCTCTGTTTCTGAGGAGGAGACGATGTTAGAACAGGGTTAAAGAGAGGGACGAGGGAGCTTTAGGTAAACATTTAAATGCTCCACTGTCTGGTTATGTTTTTGTTATGGTCTCGTTCATTTAACATGAGTTTTGTGTTTTTGGAGTTGGTGTCATATGAACTGTTTCTGACCTGTTGCTGTTGCACAGAGACCCAGGGCTGAGGCTGGAGTTCGACCAACATATATCAGATTTTTTCATTTTTTTTAGTCAATTGGCCAATTTTTTGCCCTTTAATGCTGATTTCTGTTCAGGCTCATGTCCGGGCCCCATGTGACTGAAGGGCTCCATCGTGTCTCAGTTTGGGCCCTTACTCTGCAGTTCATAGGAAACATCCAAAATCTCTTTATCTCAGCCTGAATAAAAAGATTGTTGTCCTTTCTCTGGAACAGAAGCTCGTAGAACAAACTCTGCCCAAGCTCTACCTGCACAGAGTCTGACACATTCTAACATTTGTTTCAGTTTAATAAGCATTACTAAAACAAATTGCTATATTGTATTAATTTCTTTCATAAAATTAAGAAAATCGGCCCTACATATCAGTTTGAAAAATCTGCAAAGTCGGCATCAGCCACAGAAAAACCCAAATCGGTCGACCTCTGACTCTCAAGTTATTTTTTTGTTCGAACCATGACGAATAAACAGCACAATGTCCTGGTTTAAAGGGGCTATATTATGCAAAATCGTCTTTTCTGAGCTTTCTACCATGTTCTAATGTTCCCTCATCAAAAACAGACCTGCAGTTGTGTTTTGTTTCATTTGTGCATGTTTGAGTCATCTTCTATTCTTTTACACTGAGTTTGTGAGAGGCCAAACTGGCTCGTTTCACCGGTGCCTGCCTTCTCTACCTGACCACGCCCCTGCCACCTGACCACGCCCCTGCCACCTGACCACGCCCCTGCCACCTGACCACGCCCCTGCCCTGTTCAGGAAGCACTGCCGCAGCTCATGCCTCCCCAGCAGCAGCCAAACAAACCCACTCCCAGGTGTGTCCTAAATTTATTTTAAACCCACAAAAAAGAGCATGGTATAGGCGAGACATGTCCAAAGTGCGGCCCGGGGGCCATTAGTGGCATGGGTCGAGGTTTCATACGGCACTTAGCCTCCGTGACTAAATGTATTACTTATGGCTAGGGCTGCATATGGAGAACACATGCGATATTCGATAACTATGTTGAAAATTGTGATAACGATATTATTGTGATATTTGAAAATAGAGCCTACTTTTGGAACATAGTAAGTTAAATTCACTACATTTCACAAAAATGTAAGTTCCTATATTTACAAGTCAAAACAACCACAAAATCAAAACTTAACTCAGACTAAACCAGGAATAAAACAAGGCTAAGCTGTGACTAAATTAATTAAATTCCCACTAAAACTGGACTTTTTAAACATTTTTATTTAGTCACAACACATGTTCTTTTAAGGCTCTGGTGGAAAATGATTCTTCAGTGTAAATCTCTGTCAGATGAAGACCACAGCGTTATTGTGATATATTTAGATTCTTGTGATACAGATATTGCGTTTGCTGATATTGCGATAACAATAATTTTGCGATAACAATAATTTTGCGATATATTTTGCAGCCCTACTTATGGCCCACCAGCGTTTTCGTACTGTGTCCATGGCTTTATCTGAACATTTGTGCGTCTCATCTCCTCCCTGCCTTGTGTTTTTTATGTTAAGCACATTTTGAAATATTACAAATTACTCTATTACACATTACTCACAGTAATCATTAAAAACAGCCTGAGTTAAACATATATTACCCAGAGAATGTTTTTTATATTCAACAATGTTATGTTATGTTAGGTCTTGTTTTAGATTTTGTTGTCAAAGAACATGGCTTTTGAAAACAAAATACTTATAAAACAGTATATTTTGTGTGCTTTCGGCCCTTGGACTGTTCCACATCTTCAAATCCGGCCCTCTTTGGAAAAAGTTTGGACGCCCCTGGTATAGGCCCTTTAAATGAGAATCTATGAGTGATCGAACCTCTCCACAGACAGAGACTGAGCCTTTAAGCCGTGGGCAAAACTGTCGTTAATTGAAAATCCAGTTAAACAATCCACGACTGAAGCACTGATTCCGAGACGCAGGTTTACTCCGGCTAAAACCAGAACCTGCTCAAGACCAAGGCTGTCCAAACTTACCAGGATGAGTCCAGAGATGAGGGAGGAGGTTCCAGTCAGAGCCACGTAGAACTTGGGGGTCAGAGTGTTCAGAAACATGCTCACTGTGGAAAAAAGACGAGAGAAAAACATCATTACTTCACATTATACTGCTATAAATATACAACAGAGTACTTCAGATCGTGGTAGGAAACCATTTATCGACTGTGGTGCTGTCCCTGTGTAATAGAACAGAAGTGGGACAGGTCTGTGGAGGAAACATGAAGTGATTAAACATGAATCACACAGAGGTTTCCCAGAATGCATCAGTGCGAGGTACACAGGAAAAGGATCTGAGAAAAATAGAAAACCATCAACAGTGAGAAATAGGGAAAAGCTTTTATCAAAGGGTTAGAGCTGAAATTTACACAGAGGACTGAACCGGGTCTAAACCAGGACTGAACCGGGTCTAAACGAGGACTGAACCAGGTCTAAACCAGGACTGAACCGGGTCTAAACCAGGACTGAACCGGGTCTAAACCAGGACTGAACCAGATCCAAACCAGGACTGAACCGGGTCTAAACCCGGACTGAACCGGGTCTAAACGAGGACTGAACCAGGTCTAAACCAGGACTGAACCAGGTCTAAACCAGGACTGAACCGGGTCTAAACCAGGACTGAACCAGGTCTAAACGAGGACTGAACCAGATCCAAACCAGGACTGAACCGGGTCTAAACCCGGACTGAACCGGGTCTAAACGAGGACTGAACCAGGTCTAAACCAGGACTGAACCGGGTCTAAACCAGGACTGAACCGGGTCTAAACCAGGACTGAACCGGGTCTAAACCAGGACTGAACCGGGTCTAAACCAGGACTGAACCGGGTCTAAACCCGGACTGAACCGGGTCTAAACCAGGACTGAACCGGGTCTAAACCCGGACTGAACCGGGTCCAAACGAGGACTGAACCGGGTCCAAACGAGGACTGAACCGGGTCCAAACGAGGACTGAACCAAGTCTAAACCAGGACTGAACCAGGTCTAAACGAGGACTGAACCAGATCCAAACCAGGACTGAACCGGGTCTAAACCCGGACTGAACCGGGTCCAAACGAGGACTGAACCGGGTCCAAACGAGGACTGAACCGGGTCCAAACGAGGACTGAACCGGGTCCAAACGAGGACTGAACCAAGTCTAAACCCGGACTGAACCAGGTCTAAACCAGGACTGAACCAGGTCTAAACCAGGACACATGGAACCAAAAATCTTGCACTGCTTTTTCTGTGTTGCATCCATTCACAGAAGCACTTTTTAATCCAGGGCATCCTTTGTAAAAGCTCATGACCTGCAAAAGCCACGTGGTCGAGTTTCCAGCCCATATATAAACTTTACACAGATCCATCACAAACATCTGTCAAGGGCCGCCTCCATGTTTTGTTTAAGCAAATCACAGGAATGACAACAATGACGTAGCTAAACCACAAAAGAGGTCAGTTACTGTCAGCAAACCTAAAACCCGCCCCCTCATGACTGTCCTGCCACGCCATTGGCTAAACCACTGGAGGTTCGGACTCGGATCAATCAGACCGACGACTCACTGGACTGTAACCAACCTCAGTCCTGTTTTAAACACACAGGAGGAGAGCCTGAGCGATACTTTCTCTGATACCTATGGTGAGCTAATTCATCTACAATCATAAAACACAATAATATTCAATAAAACACAGCAAAATTCTTAGCTGCAAGTTAAACTATTACTTTGTATGATTTATATGTTATTTGATTCATGTAAAGGAGCATTAAAGGTCCACTAGGGATTGAAACTTGGTTTTTAAGAAAAAATATTTTTTAAACACCGGTAGTTAGAGCTGCACAATATATCACAAAATTATCATTATCGCAATATCAGCAAACGCAATATCTGTATCGCAAGAACCTAAATATATGGCAAACTTTTATGATTTTTGGCAAAAAGTTGCTGTATCGATTATTGATACGAAGGTGTTGAATCAAATCGTATCGTATCGTTCCAAATTAGCCAATATCGTTCTTGAATCGTACTGAAACACTTCTAATCGATACATATCGTATTGTTGCAAAAACGTATCGTTACACCCCTACAGCAAACGCAATATCCGTATCGCAATAACGCTGTGGTCTTCCATCTGACAGAGATTTACACTGAAGAATCATTTTCCACCAGAGCCTTAAAAGAACATGTGTTGTGACTAAATAAAAATGTTTAAAAAGTCCAGTTTTAGTGGTAATTTAATTAATTTAGTCACAGCTTAGCATTGTTTTATTCCTGTTTAGTCTGTGTTAAGTTTTGATTTGTAAATACAGGAACTTACATTTTTGTGAAATGTAGTGAATTTATCTTCCTATGTTCCAAAAGTAGGCTCTATTTTCAAATATCGCAATAATATCATTATCGCAATTTTCAACAGTTATCGAATATCGCATGTTTTCTCCGTATCGTGCAGCCCTAGTGTCGTACAGTACCCAGCCGTGCACAGGTGTAAGCTGTTGACCATGTGACTAATTTTCCTCACACATACAGTTTGTTGTGATGCTAATTCACCTGTTTCAAGTTAATGACAACCCCGGTACAAAGACCCTTTCTGCAGCAGAGCCTCTCTCTGTCTCTCTGCAGCTGGGCGTGTTTCAGTCTGGCCCAGTGTCTGAGTTCGAGTGGCTCCTCTTCACACTCAGACCTTTCTCTGTCTCTAACCCTTCTGCAGCTGGACGAGCGTCTTCTGTTCTGTCCCTCTGTCTTTGAGTCTCTGGTCCAGTGTCTGCAGTTCGAGTGGCTCCTCTTCACACACAGAGCGTCTTTGAGGAGCCCAGACTGGAACAGCTGCTGCCTCTTCATTCAGACGCTCAGACACAAACTCTCATTCACAAACAGAGACGGAGAGAGAGGATGCAGACGGAGCCGCGACGGGGGACGGCGAGGAGGAGCTGGGCGTCGGAGGAGAGTCAGGCTAACCACTCTGCCACAGTAATAAGGAGAGGACACACACGCTGAGCTGTTAGTCTCCTTTCTCCTCAGAGTCGTGTATAAAAACCAGAGGAGCTGCTGTTTTATGAATGTGGCTGAGAACAACACCTGCTGCAGACAGAACAGGAACTGACTGAGAGGGGACTGTGGTTAACGACAGATACTAAAACCAGGACTAAACCAGGACTAAACCAGGACTAAACCAGGACTAAACCAGGACTAAACCAGGACTAAACCAGGACTAAACCAGGTCTAAACCAGGTCTTAAACCAGGACTAAACCAGGACTAAACCAGGACTAAACCAGTGCTTAAACCAGGACTAAACCAGGACTAAACCAGGACTAAACCAGGACTAAACCAGTTCTTAAACCAGGACTAAACCAGGACTAAACCAGGACTAAACCAGTGCTTAAACCAGGACTAAACCAGGACTAAACCAGGACTAAACCAGGACTAAACCAGGACTAAACCAGTGCTTAAACCAGGACTAAACCAGGACTAAACCAGGACTAAACCAGTGCTTAAACCAGGACTAAACCAGGACAAAACCAGTGCTTAAACCAGGACTAAACCAGGACTAAACCAGGACTAAACCAGTGCTTAAACCAGGACTAAACCAGGACTAAACCAGGACTAAACCAGGACTAAACCAGTGCTTAAACCAGGACTAAACCAGAACTAAACCAGGACTAAACCAGTGCTTAAACCAGGACTAAACCAGAACTAAACCAGGACTAAACCAGTGCTTAAACCAGGACTAAACCGGGACTAAACCAGTGCTTAAACCAGGACTAAACCAGGACTAAACCAGTGCTTAAACCAGGACTAAACCAGGACTAAACCAGGACTAAACCGGGACTAAACCGGGACTAAACCAGTGCTTAAACCAGGACTAAACCAGAACTAAACCAGGACTAAACCAGGACTAAACCAGGACTAAACCAGTGCTTAAACCAGGACTAAACCAGTGCTACACCAGGACTAAACCAGTGCTTAAACCAGGACTAAACCAGGACTAAACCAGTGCTTAAACCAGGACTAAACCAGGACTAAACCAGTGCTTAAACCAGGACTAAACCAGGACTAAACCAGGACTAAACCAGGACTAAACCAGTGCTTAAACCAGGACTAAACCAGGACTAAACCAGTGCTTAAACCAGGACTAAACCAGGACTAAACCAGGACTAAACCAGTGCTTAAACCAGGATAAAACCAGGACTAAACCAGTGCTTAAACCAGGACTAAACCAGTGCTTAAACCAGGACTAGACTAGTGCTTAAACCAAACAGAACATTTTCCACCTCCAAGTTCCGCGTGTTGGGACTGAGTTGGGAAAAACGGCCTTTAGGTTTTCCGCTCCTTCTGCTGGGAATATTCTCCAAACTGAACTAAAAATGTCTGAACTTGTCTCATTTAAAACTTTTCATTCCTTTTTATGTGACGGGCAACAAGCGTCTATAAATCACTGCCTATGTTTTTAATTTTCTACTGTGAGTAAGTGCACCTTATCATTACTGTTTTATACTATTGTTTACTTCAAATATCACTGCACTGAAACGCCATACTCTTTATAACTACTGCACTTTACATTTGATGTTTATTGTTATTTCTGCTCTTGACGTGTGCTGCTGACCTCTTGGCCAGGTCACCCTTGTTAAATAAAGGTTAATAAAATAATAATAGTGCTTAAACCAGGACTAAATCAGTGTTTAAACTCAAGTTAGACCATAACAATATAATAACAGGCAAACCACTTATTTGTGCAAAGCCAGGACTAAACAGGAATTATTTTACTGCTGCCTTGTTTGACAGATGAATATAATTTTATTCAAAAGATAATTTCATGCCGTGGTTCAAAGTCTGTTCCTGAGCATCCTGACTGAACTTTGAATGTGGTCGGAAAATTTTGTAAATGGCTGAAACAGTCAAATGTTGAGTTTGTATAAAGTTCAGATCAAAACTGAGTCCTGGTTCAGAACTGCGCAGGGAAAACAGGGACTGGCCGATAAAATCTCATTATTTCTATTAAGATCCTGTAGTTTTATTTTGGACAATGTCAAAAATAGCCATGTCGTAGAATAATATTTAGCAGAAACCAGGACTAAACCAGACCTAAATGAGGGCTAAAACCTGAACTAAACCAGAATTAAATTATGACTAAAACCAGAGCTAAAACCTGGACTAAACTGGACTGAAATAAAGACCAAACCAGGACTGAACCAGGACTTAAAATTAAGTCTAAAATCTCCTTATCGTCAAATCTAAACAGCGTTTCCTGTTTTGTGGCTAACGCTGCTGCGGCTCTGAAGCAGCTTTGACACTGACTGTGGAGACTCTGCAGACGCTAAAACATTAATAATCTCAGAGAAAGGACACGTTTTACCAGAATAATCCCTTAATTTACCAGGCGTGCAGCGCGGATTAGCTTAGTGTCTTTTTCCAAGACTGTTAGAGTAATGCACACTGCTGCTGCTTCACTGTTGTTTTGTGCAGACATTTAACAGAAAAATATAGCTGTGCAAAAATGATCCATAAAAAGGTCAGACAGCAAGAGAAAGAATAGATTAAAATAGCAAATTGTCTGAAAATGGAAATTTTTTAAGCCTAATTGCCACTCAGTCCAAATATTATGTTTTCTCTGTTGAGTAGTTTGACAGTGAAACGTCCAAATGAGACGTTGCAGTGTTTAAACTGGGTTCCTGTTTGTCTTGGTAAACACTGAAAGTAGTTGGAAGATTTCTTTATTAACAGAATAGTGCTGGAAAATGGCAGACAGATTAACAACAGCTTATTTTTATCTCTTAACGAGTCAAATGTAACATGTTTAAAGACAAAACTATCCTGGAATAAAGAGGAAGGAAAATAGTAATCAGAATGAAATGACAGTTTAAGTAAGAGCTGTAATTTAGACACATTTTTTAGTTTGTGACATTTGGAGAAGCAGACGGGAGCAATGCCACAGAGCAAGGCCTATAGTTGTTTTTTTTTAACTGAGCTGATTAAGATTGAAAATGCAGATGTCTTGGTGTGGTTTATGGTTAATATCTCTGCAAAAACCAGGCTTACCGACATGAAACTAAAACTTGCACAAAGTTCAAAGTCTTCTCTTTAAAAACAGGGTTCCTGCAGGTATCAGCAAGTCTAATTTAATGCTTTTTAATGCCATTTTGAATGCAATTTTGCTTTTTAATGCTACAAAAATACAGTGTCGGCAGCTTAAATTGTCAAAACTTATTTGCAAATATTGTAAAATACAGTTCATAAAGCACCAACAATGTTGAAAGTCAGAGATCTGGTGTTTGGGTAATTTGGTTCCACCGTCTATCATGTTACTGTAGGCTACAAAAACTGTAAATTCTTATTTATATACATATTACATATATATATTATACATATTCACTAATTAAACTAATAATGTCTAATAATAACTAATGATTTTATTCCAAAACTGCTACTACTGCTGCTGCTGCTGCTATTACTACTATTACTACTACTACTACTATTACTACTACTACTACTACTACTACTGCTACTGCTACTACTTGTGGGGAGTACTAAGTTCTGAGTTGTGTATAAATAAGAATAGAATAAGCAGCAGTCACGTGTCGACGTATGACGCTGTATTAAACTGAGACAGAAATAGCAGGAGTCAGCTGTTACCGTAGAAACAGGACTCTGGTCTCCACGGCAACGGAGAGACACCCCGCCGTCGCCATGGAGACGGTCCAGGGTCTAACCTCCGGAGTACACGTGTTAATTAAACCTGAGGCGCGGGCCAAAACCCTGAACACAAGGGTATGAGGAGATTAACGAGGGACAACGGCGCCCCCTGGAGAGGAAAACACACAGAGGCGGACAAATTAATAAGAGCAAAACAAACGTATTCGTACGCACAGATAAAAATAAACTTGGTCAGAGATAACTTTGGTACACAGAGCAGGCACATGACCCCGATCAAAAAAGTCAGTGATTTTTTGGCAGCTTGGTTTAAATTCTGCACTGGTTCGAGTCACCTGCAGGGGACGCTAAAACATAAATGAACAGAGTTCTCTGCGGTGGTTTAAGCGCTGATATTATCACTACGTTTACTCGATCTAAGTCCAGAAATGTAACGCACAGACCAAGTTGTGGAGCGCTCTGGGATTTACGTTGGCCTCCGGAGCATCTCCTCACAAACAAACATCTGATCGTTCCGGACACAGCCCCTGGGCCGTCCCGGGATCACCTCAGGCTGTAAAACGTGGGAGGGGCAGTGTTTAAACAACCAGGCGTTTCACAGGATTTCAGGAGAGGATCCAGGAGATGGGGCAGGTTTGTAAAGAGCTAAAGTTCCAACCCTGGTCACTCTGGTATGTGATACACTCTACCGGGAGCCACCGGGGCAGCGCTTTAAAGTCAAAACCTTCTGAGTGGAGACAATTTAGACTTTTATTCACTTGGAACAAAGCTGTGGTGTCCATTTTTGTGCTTTCAAGTAATAATTTTAAGATTTGGATTTGTTTAAATTAGGGGTGTAACGATATGTTTTTGCAACGATACAATATGTATCGATTAGAAGTGTTTCGATACGATTCAAGAACAATATTGGCTAATTTGGAATCGTATCGATAATCGATACAACTTTTTGCCAAAAATTATAAAAGTTTACTCTCAAATGTAGCACCGCGGCCGGGGTTGATTATGTCCAGCAGCCAGAGAGTGAAAAAAAGTTGAACATTTTATTTAATTAAAAACATAAAATTTATCTCCAAAAAGCCATATCTGGTTTTATTTTAACATACAAATTTCTAATTTTGATATTTCCGATATTATCACTCAATACTTCATGTGTATCGATTACTTCCTAGAAAACAACACGATTCAGTTGTATCATAGGAAAAAAAAAACGATACAGTTACTGTATCGTTACACCCCTAGTTTAAATGTTCAAGGCATAGTCCTGATTTGGGCTCAACAATTAATCAAAATGGAACTGAAATTGCAATTTGAAATGTCGCAAGTAGCAAATTGCAAAGACTGCAATAATTAAAGTGATATAAAGTCCTCTGCAGTGAACCAAATATCCCGTCTCCACAGGTCTTAATCTGTGCTACAGCTGCAATTCAGACCTCTACAGACCTGACATGCGATTCTTTATATTAGTTTGGCAATTAAAATTTTGTGTTCTCTGAAATGTCAATGCTCCATCACATGCTTAAAATGTGTATTGTAACCCGAACATCGACATTAAAAAATATATTGCAAATTAGGGCTGCACGATATGGAGAAAACATGCCATATTCAACAACTATGTAGAAAATTATAACAATATTACTGCGATATTTCAAAATAGAGCCTACTTTTCTAACATAGTAAGTTAAATTCACTACAGTTCACAAAAATGTAAGTTCCTGTATTTACAAGTCAAAACAGTGACAAAATCAAAACTTAACACAGACTAAACCAGGAATAAAACAAGGCTAAGCTGTGACTAAATTAATTAAATTACCACTAAAACTGGACTTTTAAACATTTTTATTTAGTCACAACACATGTTCTTTTAAGGCTCTGGTGGAAAATGATTCTTCAGTGTAAATCTCTGTCAGATGGAGACCACAGTGTTATTGTGATATATTTTGATTCTTGTGATACATATTGATATTGCATTTGCTGATATTACGATAACGATAATTTTGCGATATATTGTGCAGCCCTATTGCAAATCTCATTGCAGTATCAGAAAAGTTGCAATTAGATATATTTTCAAACCCATTCAGCCCTACTCCTGATTCATCCCAGGGGTAAGTAATCCAGTTTAAAGTGTGCAATGGTTTCTTACAAACAAACAGAGCCTCATTTGTCTGGGTTCAGTCTGGTTTTAGTCTGGTTTGATTGGGGTCAAAGACAGAGACCGGGGGCTGTGAGGTGAGCCGTGCACACACAGCTCCATTGTGTTTAACCATGAGGGGTCAGCGAGGTCAGGAGCGCGCACGAGAGGTTAATGAGCTCGAGCGTCGTTAAAGAAAACAAATGGGTTTAAAGCAGTGGAAAAATAAAAGGCGTTTGTGATGAGGGCTTTGATAAAGTCACAGCTCAGTCAGCACTGAGTTCATGGACACAGAAAAATCAGGAAAAGTGCAAAAAAACAGAAAAAAGAGAAGCAAAGACAAACCTGGATGAATATTGTCCAAGAATAACGTCACTGCAGAACCTGAAGCGTCTAAAACTGAGCTATACCTGAGTTTTCTTGAAATAAATCCCATCGGTGTGAACTGTAACGGGGTCAGACAGAGGAGGACTTTCCCACTGATCTCACTGTGCTCAGAGTTAATTAAAGGAAACGGAGGAACAGAGGGACTGTCAGAACTAAACCAGGACCAAGGATCAGGTCTGACCCAGAGATGACACGAGAAAGAGAGGAGAACGCTTCAGACCAACTGGGACACATTCATTTTAACAATACTGTAAAGAAAATGCTGCTTACACCGGACTGTATTTAAGATAAAAACTGTTCGACTGTGAAGAACACAAAGCTGAAGCAGGGACAGAACCAGGACTAAGCCAGATTTAAAGACCTCCAGGATAAAGTCTAGACCAGTGGTTCTCAAACTGAGGCACGGGAGTCTTTTGAAGCTGAAGTCAAGATTTGGTTTAATTTAGAGACAGATTTATTCCTGGTTCAGTCCTAGTTTAGTCTGGGTTAAGACCTGGTTTATGGGTTTATTTAGCAACAAAATTTTCTTTGTAAACCTGTGTGCGAGACTCTACTTCAGTCAAAAAGTAAATTATCTACACTACACAGATTTACCAGGAAAGTTAAACATTTTCCTTGGTGGTACTTGGTGTCAAAAGTTTGAGAATCTGGATATAAACCAGGTCTAAACCAGGTCTAAACATGGACCAAACCCAGCTGAGACAGACCACTTGCATTTAGGTCCCATCTTAGAAATCATCCCATTAGCTAGAAAGTTAAAAGCCAGAACAAAAGTTGAAGAAGTGTCTGAAACAAAGGACTAAACTAGGACTCGGCTTCATTAAATCATAAAAGTCAAAAAGCCAGGACTAAACCAGGTCTGAAATAGGACTAAACTCCATCTGGACTAGAAGATCAAGACAAAACTAAACCAGAACCAGAGCTAAGCCAAGATAAAAGGCAAAGGCTGCATCAAGGTTCTTTCTTTAAGCAACTTAACAAGAATCAAGCTAAAACTGTGCTAGAAAGTTGAATACAAGTAAGCTTAAAAAAAAAAAATCACTATAAAACAACTTTAAATCCTTTAAAAGGGAGTTCTAATTCTGATTTTATTTATCTTTTCTCTAGAACAGCACGTTTTACAGCCTTTAAAAACATTACGTGACGTGAAAGAGAACATTTTTAATAAGTACTCTACTGATGCCATAAAGAAACAGGTGAAGAGACCAGCAGGGGGCAGCACTTTTACGCACTTTTTGGAAGCTACTGACCAGTTTATCGTTTCTGTCCCTTCACGTCTTCAGCCTGAACTATGGCCTCACTGGCGACATTTCTCTCTCCAAACCGCAGCCGTCTTAAGGAAAGTAAAATGTGCAGGACCCGAGACAGAATCAGCAGAACCAGAGACGACCTCCAAAATTATCGTTATCACAATATCTGTATCGCAAGAATCTAAATATATCACAGTAACTCTGTGGTCTCCATCTGACAGAGATTTACACTGAAGAATCATTTTCCACCAGAGCCTTAAAAGAACATGTGTTGTGACTAAATAAAAATGTTTAAAAAGTCCAGTTTTAGTGGTGATTTAATTAATTTAGTCACAGCTTAGCCTTGTTTTATTCCTGGTTTAGTCTGTGTTAAGTTTGGATTTGTAAATACAGGAACTTACATTTTTGTGAAATGTAGTGAATTTAACTTACTACGTTCTAAAAGTAGGTTCTATTTTCAAATATCGCAATAATATCGTTATCGCAATTTTCAACATAGTTATCGAATATCGCATGTTTTCTCCACATCCTGCAGCCCTAGTTTTTAGTAACCACATCTTAATTAGTTTTGTGTATATTTTATAGTATATGATACTGCTTAAAGAAAGGTAAAAGTTGGTTTTCCAGCCTATGGAGAGGGATTAATCACATATTAAACTATACTTTTTGCTTATATGATACTCTCATGTCCTTTTGTTTTTATTTATAACAATGACAATAAATTATTTAATCTACTGTATCTCTGTTTATGTGGTGTCTGCATCGTTTAAAACAAGTTAATGTGTTTAAATTAATATTTTTATTGCCTTAATCATGATTAACTTGCTCCTATAGACGCTGTACTTAATGCTGTGCTGAACTTACATTTTTGTGAAATGTAGTGAATTTAACTTACTATGTTCCAAAAGTAGGCTCTATTTTCAAATATCACAATAATATTCGTTATCGGAATTTTCAACCTAGTTATCGAATATCGCATGTTCTCTCCATATCGTGCAGCCCTAGTAAAAATCGATGCAAAAGAGAATTTTTGAAACAGTGGGGAAAGAAATGAATCAAATGTCCGTCTAAAACCGCGTGCAGGCCACTAAAGTATAATGGAGCATTAATCTGGCTCAGTTGTTTGGCGCTGGACATGATTGAGCAGAAACTAAAGTTTATCGGAGTTTCAGCGGTTTCCTCCCTCAGATTAGAATCTTTACCGAGGATGTGACTTTCCTCACTGATATTTTTTAAGACTTGCCCATTATAAATTTCTTAAAGGTGTGGATTTGTGCTGAGCTGCTTCTCTAAAAGGCACTGATGCTGCAGAAAGTTGTTAATAAAGTCACTAACAAATATATTTTTTGTTATTTTGACATGTCATTGTTTTAGTATCTACTTTTTTATTCGATTTCTGTTAATAGGAAATGTACAGCTTTTTAAGTTTGATAGGGAGACGCAAACAGGCTCTGTAAAAAACTCTTGGGCAAAACTCTACTGCAACTAATTCTGCTAATAAAAACAGAAAAAAAAAAAAACATAATTGTGAAGATAAAGTTGTGACTTGAACTGTGGCTTGAGTGCATCTCTACAGCTGGTGTTAGAGACAACAGAAGCATCAGGTCGACAAGTAAAAGAGAGGAGGGAAATTAAGAACTTAGGCCAAAGTGCTGTACAAGTCAAAAACATTCAAAAGATACAGCTTTAAAATAACAACTGTATAAATGTGACACCAAACCATGCAAGAAAAGGAAGAGCAGGTAAATACAAAAGACTAAACTTGTTTGCAATGGTAGGGTTAAAATATCAATTAATTAATACTATATTTTCATGATAAAATGCCAAAGTGTAGATAAATTCAGCAGCATGGCGTAAAGAAAACCAGAAATCCCTACAACGCAAGCTTATATTGAATTCACTGAACATTATTAGCCATTTTATTTTAGACTTTTTTAGAAGCTATGTAGGACTTGTTAGCATTCAGACTCTTTTTTATTTTAGGGTTCTGAGCATTTTTTTTTCTTTTTTTGTGTGCAAAACTGAGAATACACAAGTTAATCAAGAATAGGCAATAAATACAAAGCCTGAGTTTACGTCTGTGAAGACTCTAACCACAACAAAAGGTTTAAAAAGAGGTCATCAGGACACGGTTTTTAAAGTTGGTGACGTTTCACTTCAGAATTGACAAAGCTTCAAAGATAAACAGCTTCAGCCTGTGAAACCAAGTCCAGATGACTTCCTTTTAAACCTTTTTGTTGTGGTTTTAGGGCTGCAGCTAACGATTATTACAATAATCAATAAATAAACAGAGCTGTTACTTAGTTTTAGGTTAAAACTGGAAATAACAAACAAGAAAATTCAAAGTCCAAACTTGAGGATGTTTTGATAGAACTTAAATAAATAATGAAACAACGACGGTTTTGATCAAAAACACAACATGTACATAGTTTTTTTAACAGTTTCTGCTGCGTCTCTCAGCACATGGCGTGTTTCTGAAACTGCTCCAAGGCTGCAGTCGACCAACGTTTTCCTGAGTGCAGCGATTATTCAAGGATGTGTGGGGACTGAGAAGAGTCTCACAAACAAGTGACTTTATCTTAATTTGGTGATAAAACATTTGGAAAAGATGGCTATAAAATATATTATCTAAAAAATAAAATGAAAAATAAAAGTTATAAATTAAACCAGCTTTACTGATACAAAGAGTGTCTCTAACTAACCGACCAATAAAATTTATCTCTTTGGCTTTAATTCCCATTTCCCTTTTATTTAATATTTTATTGTATTTTGTTTTTGTTATTTTGGTTGACATCTGTGACTCTCAATGGAACTCCTGCTTCAAGAAAAGTTAAATTAAAAAAATGTTGTCGACCAAGACTTCACCGACCAAACGACCGGAGGCAGCCCCGGTGTACTCCTGTTATTCCATTATTCAATTATTAAATTAGATAATGATTATTTTAATAATCGCTTACGTTTGATTAATCCAAATAGTTGTTGCAGCCCTAGTTTAGTCACAGTTAATAGTTTTGTTAATAAGTCACGCTCTCTGGTGGAAAACTGTTGGTTGTGCAGTGGGTTTTATCTTTATCATGGCAGAAATTGGTATAAAATAAGTCTAGAATAAATTCAAAATGGCCTTAAGTAGAGTGTGACATCTGTGCCTCAAGTTACCAGCCAAGTGTTTTTACTAGAGCTGCACAATATATCGCGATATTATCGTTATCGCAATATCAGCAAACGCAATATCCGTATCGCAAGAATCTAAATATATCACAATAACACTGTGGTCTTCCATCTGACAGAGATTTACACTGAAGAATCATTTTCCACCAGAGCCTTAAAAGAACATGTGTTGTGACTAAATAAAAATGTTTAAAAAGTCCAGTTTTAGTGGTAATTTAATTAATTTAGTCACAGCTTAGCCTTGTTTTATTCCTGGTTTAGTCTGTGTTAAGTTTTGATTTTGTGGCTGTTTTGAGTTGTAAATACAGGAACTTACATTTTTGTGAAATGTAGTGAATTTAACTTACTATGTTCCAAAAGTAGGCTCTATTTTCAAATATCGCAATAATATTGTTATTGCAATTTTCAACATAGTTATCGAATATCGGACGTTTCCTCCATATCCTGCAGCCCTAGTTTTTAGTAGCCACATCTTAATTAGTTTTGTGTATATTTTATAGTATATGATACTGCTTAAAGAAAGGTAAAAGTTGGTTTTCCAGCCTATGGAGAGGGATTAAACACATATTAAACTATACTTTTTGCTTATATGATACTCTCATATCCTTTTGTTTTTATTTATAACAATGACAATAAATTATTTAATCTACTGTATCTCAGTTTATGTGGTGTCACATAGTTTAAAACAAGTTAATGTGTTTAAATTAATATTTTTATTGCCTTAATCATGATTAACTTGCTCCTATAGACGCTGTACTTAATGCTGTGCACTCAGCAGAGAAACAGAAATCCAGGCCTAACCTCTAAAGTTAAAAAACGACCAAAGTTGCACTGGGACTGTTGGTGTTTCTAGCCAAAATGAAAATCTACCCACATTTGGCCGCTTTGCTAATGTTACTGTCAAGCCCTGGCCTGAAGAGTGAATACTGTCAGTCTTATGGGTTTAGACTTTAGATCATTTGAAATAAAAGGAAGCCATGTTGGAATTCTGCCAAATACAGCAGTTTGTTTTGCACAAAATACATTAGCCTGCCATTATAATAAAGGCTCGTGTATGCAGCTCCAGTTACCTAACCTGAGCTGTCCTAAGGCTGGGATGCAGATGCTTTTAGCAGCATGTGTTGTTAGCATTTACAGCCAAAATACAAACAGCTGCTACAGTGTGGGCTAGTTTCTGCAGCTAGAACCAAAATGCTAAGCTAATGTAGGGGGAAGTGATGAAATGTAGGTCTGTGGACACATTTAGCATCATCTGTTGTTAGCACTGAGAGACAAAATCCTTGCACAAAACCAGAAATAGCCATTGGTACAAGAGACACAGGGTGCAATGGTAAAGAATAGGCCTTGGTTATTAGCAGTGCTGCATGTTAGAGAATGCACAGAAAACAACTGGAAAACGTGGGATTTTTGGCGTGTACTTACGTGATGATTCTGTGCCGAACATGTCTAGGCCTCAAGCTGCGATGAAGGGAGCGAGGAGAGGGAAATGAGGAAAAAGGATGTAGGAAGAAGAGAAGAGGAGGGAAGAGAGAAAGGAGAGGAGAGAGGAGGAGGATTGACAAGTGCAGCTAAACCGCGGGGGGCATCCAAGCCACACAAAGCATCCACGAGCCGCCACTCAGTCCTGCTTCTTCTCTTTTCCCTTTTGTAAATCCAGAATTATTTTATTATTAGTCCATCGGAAAAGGCAGGGCTTCAAATGTGGTTAGCATCTCTCCGCGTTTGGGTGATCCGTGCGTTGATTGGTGACAGACAAGTGATGGTGGCGGAGGGGGGACAGAAGAGAGAAAAAGAAAACGACCAGAGGAAGGGAGAAGGAGGAGGAGGAGGAGGAAGAGGAGGAGGGGGAGGTGTGGAGAGCGAAGAGGAAAAGCCCCGAGAGAAGAGGCCAGGGCCGGGGTCGGGAGCTGTGGCTGCGGCGGCGGCGGCGGCGGAGCCTGGGTGAACCGCCGCGGAGGACGAGGAGGAGGAGGAGATGGTGATGATGGAGGGATGATGCTGAAAAACAAAAGGAAACACAGTGACGTCAGAGACAGGAGAGGACGCACGGGGGAGGGACAGAGACAGGAGAGAGGAGGCGAGAACCAGGGGTAACACAGGGGCTAGACCGGGACCGGACCGGGACTGGACCGGGACTGGACCGGGACCGGACCGGGACTGGACCGGGACTGGACCGGGACCGGACCGGGACTGGACCGGGACTGGACCAGGAGTATTACGGATGGCAATGTATGAATTAAATGGGATTATCCTTTTTACAGAATAATTAAAATTATGTCAAAGACATGGCTGTGTCTTTGACCTGGTTTGGTCCTTGTTTTAGACCTGGTTTGGTCCTTCTTTTAGACCTGGTTTGGTCCTTCTTTTAGACCTGGTTTGGTCCTTCTTTTAGACCTGGTTTGGTCCTTCTTTTAGACCTGGTTTGGTCCTTCTTTTAGACCTGGTTTGGTCCTTCTTTTAGACCTGGTTTGGTCCTTCTTTTAGACCTGGTTTGGTCCTTCTTTTAGACCTGGTTTGGTCCTTCTTTTAGACCTGGTTTGGTCCTTGGTTTAGACCTGGTTTGGTCCTTGGTTTAGACCTGGTTTGGTCCTTGGTTTAGACCTGGTTTGGTCCTTGGTTTAGACCTGGTTTGGTCCTTGGTTTAGACCTGGTTTGGTTGTTGCTTTAGTCCTGGATATGGACTTGCCAAGGGTTTAATGGAACTACTTTAGGTCAAATAAGGGCTAAATGAACCAAAGCCAGAGCTAAATCCCTCACTAAGCAAGGACTAAACCAGGACTAAACCAGGACTAAGCCAGGACTAAGCTTGTAGCAAGATTAAACCAAAGAAGAAACCAAGACTGAAGAATTTAAAGCATCCTAAACTATTCTCAACTGCCACCGTGGCTAAAACCAGAGCTGAACCAGGTCTGAACCAGGACTGGACCAGATGGGACCAGCTCTGGTCTTTATTTAGACCAGGTCTGAAACTCTACACTGGCCTCGGTCTGAACGTTCCTCTGTGGACCCCTCAGACTCAGGGTTAGCTTCAGATAAAGGATCACAAACACAAGACTTTAATGAAGAGACAGGAAACAGGAAGCTAGTGACGCTAACAAGGCCTCTTTAACTGAAGGAACCAGGTCTAAACCAGAACTGAACCAGGACTGAACCAGGACTAAACCAGGACTAAACCAGGTCTAAACCAGGTCTAAACCAGGACTAAACCAGGTCTAAACCAGGTCTAAACCAGGTCTAAAGGTCTAAACCAGGTCTAAACCAGGTCTAAACCAGGTCTAAACCAGGTCTAAACCAGGACTAAACCAGGTCTAAACCAGGTCTAAACCAGGTCTAAACCAGGTCTAAACCAGGACTAAACCAGGACTAAACCAGGTCTAAACCAGGTCTAAACCAGGTCTAAACCAGTACTGAACCAGGACTAAACCAGGTCTAAACCAGGTCTAAACCAGGTCTAAACCAGGTCTAAACCAGGACTAAACCAGGACTAAACCAGGTCTAAACCAGGTCTAAACCAGGTCTAAACCAGGACTAAACCAGGACTAAACCAGGTCTAAACCAGGTCTAAACCAGGTCTAAACCAGTACTGAACCAGGACTAAACCAGGTCTAAACCAGTACTGAACCAGGACTAAATCAGGACTAAACCAGGTTTAAACCAGGACTAAACCAGGTCTAAACCAGGACTAAACCAGGACTAAACCAGGTCTAAACCAGGACTAAACCAGGTCTAAACCAGTACTGAACCAGGACTAAATCAGGACTAAACCAGGTTTAAACCAGGACTAAACCAGGTCTAAACCAGGACTAAACCAGGACTAAACCAGGTCTAAACCAGTACTGAACCAGGACTAAACCAGGACTAAACCAGGTCTAAACCAGGTCTAAACCAGGACTGAACCAGGACTAAACCAGGACTAAACCAGGACTAAACCAGGACTAAACCAGGTCTAAACCAGGACTAAACCAGGTCTAAACCAGTACTGAACCAGGACTAAATCAGGACTAAACCAGGTTTAAACCAGGACTAAACCAGGTCTAAACCAGTACTGAACCAGGACTAAACCAGGACTAAACCAGGTCTAAACCAGGTCTAAACCAGGTCTAAACCAGGACTGAACCAGGACTGAACCAGGACTGAACCAGGTCTAAACCAGGTCTAAACCAGGTCTAAACCAGTACTGAACCAGGACTAAACCAGGACTAAACCAGGTCTAAACCAGGACTAAACCAGGACTGAACCAGGACTGAACCAGGTCTAAACCAGGACTAAATCAGGACTAAACCAGGACTAAACCAGGTCTAAACCAGGACTGAACCAGGACTAAACCAGGACTAAACCAGGTCTAAACCAGGACTAAACCAGGTCTAAACCAGGACTAAACCAGGACTAAACCAGGACTAAACCAGGACTGAACCAGGACTGAAGCAGGACTGAACCAGGACTGAACCAGGTCTAAACCAGGTCTAAACCAGGTCTAAACCAGGACTAAACCAGGTCTAAACCAGGACTGAACCAGGCCTAAACCAGGCCTAAACCAGGACTAAACCAGGACTAAACCAGGACTAAACCAGGACTAAACCAGGACTGAACCAGGAATGAACCAGGACTAAACCAGGACTAAACCAGGACTAAACCAGGACTGAACCAGGAATGAACCAGGAATGAACCAGGACTAAACCAGGAGTAAACCAGGACTGAACCAGGACTAAACCAGGACTAAACCAGGACTAAACCAGGAATGAACCAGGACTAAACCAGGACTAAACCAGGTCTAAACCAGGTCTAAACCAGGTCTAAACCAGTACTGAACCAGGACTAAACCAGGACTAAACCAGGTCTAAACCAGTACTGAACCAGGACTGAACCAGGACTGAACCAGGTCTAAACCAGGACTGAACCAGGTCTAAACCAGGTCTAAACCAGTACTGAACCAGGACTGAACCAGGACTAAACCAGGTCTAAACCAAGACTGAACCAGGACTAAACCAGGACTAAACCAGGTCTAAACCAGGTCTAAACCAGGTCTAAACCAGGACTAAACCAGGACTAAACCAGGACTAAACCAGTACTGAACCAGGACTAAACCAGGACTAAACCAGGGCTAAACCAGGACTAAACCAGGACTGAACCAGGAATGAACCAGGACTAAACCAGGACTAAACCAGGTCTAAACCAGGACTGAACCAGGTCTAAACCAGGTCTAAACCAGTACTGAACCAGGACTGAACCAGGACTAAACCAGGTCTAAACCAAGACTGAACCAGGACTAAACCAGGACTAAACCAGGTCTAAACCAGGTCTAAACCAGGTCTAAACCAGGACTAAACCAGGACTAAACCAGGACTAAACCAGTACTGAACCAGGACTAAACCAGGACTAAACCAGGGCTAAACCAGGACTAAACCAGGACTGAACCAGGACTAAACCAGGACTAAACCAGGACTGAACCAGGACTGAACCAGGACTGAACCAGGACTAAACCAGGACTGAACCAGGACTGAACCAGGACTGAACAAGAACTGAACCCTTCTCAATTATTTTTATTTAGTCACATTTTCATTTTCTGATAGAAAATTGCTCTTCAGAGTAAATCTTTGTGACACTTTTCGTTTCTTGTGTTGCGGATTTTGCGATAACGATATGATTGCGATATATTGTGTAGCTCTACAAACTTAGGACTTAATTATTTCATTTGGCTTTTAACGCAGTTTCCTTTTGGAGAAAAACAGCATTGTACAAAATGTTTAAGGAAGTGAAAAGCTCTTTTTCTCTGTTTCTGTTCAAATAAGCATAACCCTGCTGCCCTCTGCTGCCCTCTGCTGGTCTCTCCTCTGTTTCTTTATGGCACCAGTAGAGTTCTTAGTAAAAATGTTCTCTTTTAGTCCCATTGTGTTTTTCAAGTCTGTAAAACCTGCTGCTGTTCTGGAGGAGACCAAGATTGGTTTACAAAGATAAATAAAAGCAGAATCTATAGCTTCTTTAACATTATTATGATAGAGAGACATTGAGAAATAGATGTCAGGGTGACAATGAGACACCAGTGAAAGGTTTTACACATGAACTTTTATGGTGAGAGCTTAAAGGGAAGTTCTAACCACAGACTCAGGAAGTCTTAACGTCTCTCACACTGCAAAATATTAGAGATAAGGTCTGGCCTGCATCGGTCGGACTAACTTCATGTCCTCTTTCACCACAGCCAAGATAAAACGATAAAATAAACTGCAGAATAAAAGAAGAAGCGTGCCTCCAGTATGGATGCTGTAATGGTTTGTAAATCCACTGTGATGTGTGTGATAAATAGGAATCGTGGAGCTGTTGGTCACTGACATTTTAAACCTGATTAAACTGTAAAGGTCACAGTCTGGAGTTTTATTTACAGAGCGGTTAGCGTCTGTCTGCGATGCTAATGTCCCACAGAGACGGAACAAAATACTAATAAATCAAATTAATATTTACAAATAAAGAATACAAAGGTAAAACACATGTACAGCTTAAAGTACTGCTGCACAATAAAACCTTATCGTAGCAAAATTCCAATTGCATTTTCCAAAATATCACATTATTAGTAAAAATATATTATTTTATATCTTACTACTACTGCTACTGCTGCCATTACTACAACTACAGGTGTGTATTCCTGACACAGTGAACACCTAAACCAGGGGACTCCAAGCTTTTTCTTTTTCCCTTGAGAGCAACTTTTACAAAATAAAAATGGCAGAGCTACTTATAGTTTGTAACAAAGACTTATTTATCTTCTTCGGGGTCGCGGTCTGTCCCGGTGACTATGGGCCTGAGGCGGGGTGCACCCAGGACAGGGGCCCGTCAGTCACAGGGCTGGAGAGAAAATCATTTTGTTTTCCCGATTTACCCGAACATTTACAAAGTGCTGGTGTTCACCACTCACATTTTAAATGAAAACAAAAATATTTAGTTGACCTGCATTTTTATATCTGTATGCAGAGACTGAAACACTTTTTTTTTTAACATTTGTGAAACCAAACTCTTAATCTGAAAATAGTGCAGTGTAGTCATCGCTACTGACTCATCAAGCAACCGTCTGACAACTAACTGGTGAATAATCATTTGGCCAAAAATGGCCCAAGAATTTGATTGGATAGTTACAAAAGTAAAAGGAAACATGAAGCCTTTGCAGAGCTGCTTGGAAAGAGGCTGAAGACCCCTGACCTAAACATTACTGCAGCTCAAAAACACCTCTGTAATGTGGATTTGGTTTAGTCCTAGACTAGTCCTGGTTTAGTCCTGGTTTAGTCTGTGTTTGGTCTGTGTTTGGTCTGTGTTTGGTCCGTGTTTGGTCCGTGTTTGGTCCGTGTTTGGTCCGTGTTTGGTCCATCTTTGGTCCGTGTTTGGTCCATCTTTGGGCCATCTTTAGTCCATCTTTAGTCCATCTTTAGTCCATCTTTAGTCCATCTTTAGTCCATCTTTAGTCCATCTTTAGTCCATGTTTGGTCCATGTTTGGTCCATGTTTGGTCCATGTTTGGTCCATGTTTGGTCCATGTTTAGTCCATCTTTGGTCCATCTTTGGTCCATGTTTGGTCCATCTTTGGTCCATCTTTGGTCCATCTTTGGTCCATCTTTGGTCCATCTTTGGTCCATCTTTGGTCCATCTTTGGTCCATGTTTAGTCCATGTTTGGTCCATGTTTGGTCCATGTTTGGTCCATGTTTAGTCCATCTTTGGTCCATCTTTGGTCCATCTTTGGTCCATGTTTAGTCCATGTTTGGTCCATGTTTGGTCCATGTTTGGTCCATGTTTGGTCCATGTTTAGTCCATCTTTGGTCCATCTTTAGTCCATCTTTAGTCCATCTTTAGTCCATCTTTAGTCCATGTTTAGTCCATCTTTGGTCCATGTTTAGTCCATGTTTAGTCCATGTTTAGTCCATGTTTAGTCCATCTTTGGTCCATGTTTGGTCCATGTTTGGTGGGGATGTAACTGTACTGGTGACGCCTGCGCAGTCTCTCGATATCGTTGTGGACCTGTGCAGTATCTAACAGTAGCCTCCCCGGGCAAAAAACACATCATTCTGTTGCAAGGGCGTAGTAAAAGAAAACTACAGAGACCATGATCCTTTGCTTTGTTTGAGCACAGATTAATTAACCCAAAATCAGTATAAATAAACTATAGTTATGCTTTATGTTCACCTGCAGCACCGCAGCGTCGCTCCAGGTCTAAACTGACTCCAGAGCAGCAGAAGAGGTGAGGGCAGGAGTTTGTTGGCTCTGTGCTGACTCCTGTGCAGTTCTGTCTGAGACACTGCTGTTTGTTTACAAGTTTAACTTTTTGAGCTGCTGTTTAATGTTTTTTGCTGTCAGACAAAACTCATGTGATCCAGATGAAAATGTAGCTCTCTGTCACACTTTAGAGCAGATAAAATGTGGAACATGACAAGAATTATTGCACCAATGGCTTGGCAGGGCATCTTTATATTAAATGTTGTTATCGTGAGCATTTCCACAATATTGCAATAAATACCATAATGTGAGATTTGGATACCAGTACTAGTTTAGCCCTGGGTTAGTCTGTTTTGTCCTTATTTAGTAATGTCTATTAAAGATGGTACTCTGAAAGCCAAATATTTTCTGAGGTGGTACTCTGGCTGAAAAGTTTTAGAAACTGTGCTCTAGAATAAACTTAGACCTGGACTGGATCGGTACAGCTTTAACAAATGTCTGGGTCTAGTCCTGAGGCGAGGTGTCTGAAGAGAGCGGTCTGCAGGGTTTTCTGTAGAGGATGGAAATAACTCTCATTTGCATCTCTGCTGTTGTTGTACATTTGAATCTCTTTTTGCAAAGTATTTGACTGGAACCCCAGCTATAAACAAACTGAACTGGATTTTCCACTGTTTTTCACGGGTCAGGATCTGGCCTTAGGGCCAGGCGGTAAAAGCATAGTTTAGAGACCTGGTTTAGTTCTGGTTTAGACCTGTGTTTAACCCTAGTTCTGTTCTTGGTTTAGTCTTGCTTTAGTCCCTGTTTTCATCCTGGTTTAGACATTGTTTGGTCTTGGTTTAGCCCTGGTTTTCAGCTCTGGTTTTAGCCGCTTTAATGCCAACATATGGTTGTAAAATATGCTTTTTAATTAGGATTCAATGACTTTGTACACTCTCTATGGTAATAAATGTGAATTTAAAACAAGGATCAGACACCTAACGTTGCATCATCTCTATTGAATAAATAGCAATAACAAGTTTCTGTGCACTATTTTCTTTTATACATTGTTCAATTTTAAGACATTTCTCTGTATGTTTTTTTTAAGAAAAGCATAAAATAATGATGTCTAAAGTCTCCTGTACTGGCTCCACTGTGACTTTCCATTACACCTAAACTCTGTTATGTCCCTACTGGCTCCAAAATCCAAACCTGCACATTTGCGACTAAAAATAAACGCTTTTAATTGTGTAAAAGTACAATGCATTCGCCTCAGCTGCAGAAAACACATGTATTGTCTTGTAAATGCGCGATTATTTACACAGAAGACAGGAATTAAGCAAAAAACTGGGGCCAATTTTGAGCATAAATCTGTATATTTTTTTATTCAAGCCGATACGAGCAAGAAAAGTACATGCATCTGCTTTTAAAATGAATTAAATGCGCCTAAAGTCCAAGTGTGAGGTCTCCCATTAAAAGCTACGGAGCGTTAGCCGCTGTTAGCCCGCTGCTAACGGGCTAAAGTTTATTAAAAGTAGGATTAGTTTACGCTGAGGTGAGTTTTTCAGAGCGGAGACTTAGTGAGGGATTAAAAGAGAGGTTTGGCTCACCTTAAGCTGAGATAAAGCGGGTTAGATCCGAGAGAGCAGCGGGCATTTCCCCAGCAGCCGCGGAACATGTGAGTCCGGCGGCAGAGGGAGACTGTTGTAGACGTGTCTGTCTGTTAGCCTCCGTTAGCCTCCGTTAGCTCCGCGTTAGCATCGCAGTTAGCCGCGCGCTCCGTTAGCCTCCAGGGGGCGCTGCAGCAGGTTTATTTGACCCATGCGCGTGTCCTTTTTTAAATGTTATATATTTTTTTGATAACTTTGCAATTTCTCAGGTGCGTATTTTAACACTAATGCGATTTTCTAAACACACATCTAATAATACTTCATAATGACTGCCTCTTTTACTGTCTCTGACTAAATCTGTTAATTTTGCTATTAAAAAAAAAAGGCCCTGTCAAAAAAATCATAATATATACATTATTTTTTTCTACTTTGTTTTTGCATAAATGTTTTAATGAACTCCTGCCCTGATCATAAATACCAAATATTTAATTATCTCCAACATTTTAACCCTTTTATGCCGGTGTGTGTAATAGCATCTGGAAATAAACACACACACAAAATGTGTCGCCTTGGGTCTGTCAGAGATTAGACTGCTTTGGGATTTTAATGAATTTTAATGGGAGTTGGTTTTTAGATTCTACATAACACAGGAAAAAATTATGCCTAAAAATAAATCTGAAGCTGTAATAACCCTCCTAAAAAATCCACTTTGCTTTGAGAATTTTAAAAATATTTCAAATTTTTTTTGTCTGTTTTTGTGTTTGTTTGAAAACAGTTATATTTAGTCTTTATGGTCAGGGCACAAGTTGATTAAAACATTTATGAAAATAAAAAAAATAAATAAAAAATATGAATGTATACATTTTTGAGGATGTTTTGTGATGGGGACAGGGTTAAGGATTTACCAGGCCACAGACTTTTCTCTAGTTATTTCACTTTACCTTCTACAATTCTAAATTATTATTATGCGATTTTATTTAAAGCTAACAATTAAATGCATTTTCTAAGCCTGATGTAATTAGGACTGACGAGAGCTGTTTGTAAACCCGGGATTAAACCGGGATTAAACCAGCTCTAAAAGTAAACGCTGGGGCCAAGAACTACTCAATTTCTATTCTTAAGTAAAAGTACAGATAAAGGAGCAAACATTTACTCAAGTAAAAGTATCACCTTAAAATTTCTACTTAAGTAAAAATATAAAAGTACTCACTTTTTAATGTACTTTTGAGTAAAAAAGTAAAAGTATTTCTCTCATGAATGAGTTAAATGTGAGGGATTTTGCTGATTCCAGATGAAATGAACAAACTGCTGCAGGAGAAGAAACTGAATCTGTTCTGTCTTTATTATTCTGATGTTTCTAACGCAGTACTACTTTACTGCATCTGTTATATTGAAGTACTGTGTGTACTACAATGAGGCCACTGCATAAACACATGATTTTAAATCCGAAATACTTTGTACTTCAAACCAACTCATAAATGTAGTGAAGTGAAAAGTACAGATACATGAAAACTGTTCTTATGTAAAGTAACAAAGTACTTCGTTAGGCTCCACTGCTGTAGGTAGGTTTTGCTTCTACTTGATTTTATTTTTTGTGTGTGAAGTAACTGTATTTTTTCTTGGAGCGATTCTTTTTCCTGTCTAGAAACAAAGCCCAAGTAAAACGACCCCAGCCCTGGCTAAACCTGGGACAGAAGAACAACACTGCACAGAACAGACTCGAGCCATTGATAGAAAATTTGTCATTTAATGCAACATAACTGTGAGTGAAGTACAAGAATCATGAGGACTCCACTGGACAGAGACGATGTTCCGCTCGGACAGACGCGGGTTAGAACGGTGAGCCGTGGTTCGGAATATACAGGCGTTTTTTATTTGTTTTTTGTTTTTCTCCGTTTGCATTTAAGAGTTTAATAATCAGAGTAAAAATAAAAGAGTGGAAGAGAGCTGTATATCTGACGCACAATAACTTCTCATGTAAATGTATTCCGTTACAGTACCGAGAACGCACAGAGGTGACCGTATCCGTGTTGCAAAGATTGTTTTTTTTTTTCTTTTTCAGTCATATTTTAGGTTTAAGGGAAGCCCAATTCATTTCTTTTTCTTCTCGCAGCCAATTCTCGTTCGCTTGGACAAAAATCTCCCCAAAATGATTTCAGAGGCGGCACAATAAAAAAACAAAAAACAAAAGGGACAGTCTCACCGATACATTTATATTGCACGTTTCAGACAGTTTTTTTAAATCATGTGTTCATGTACAGAGGCGGCGTTTGCATACAGCTGTTGTTCCTATGTCTTGCAATTTGTTCCTCAGTGCAAATGTTAGCGGCAGTCGTGTTTTTGTGAATAATACGCAAGAAATATGAGTTAGAAGTTGTCAAAATTGTGCCTAGAAATGAGCAGTTTTTAGTGAGTAACCTTTGCAAACCGCATTTTAATAAGAGCTTTTTACATTGCTTACACCAAATGGAAGCCAAAATATTGCAGGTTTTTCAAGTTTTCCATTGGTTTTATTTGGAAATGTGGCAGGACTTCATTGCACTTTAACTCATTACGTTTCCCAGGTCTAAACCACGGAATAAAAAAAGTTTTAACACAGAAACATGTATTATTCAGGGACAAAACTGGAACAAAACCAGGTTCTAAAAAGCTGGAGTTTATTTTACTAAACCAGGACTTTTCCAGGAATTTTGCCTGCAAGTTAGAACATTTTTTTTTTTACTTTTTTTCGATCAAACTTGGCAATCGCTGTCAAAAATATGAAGTTACAGCCTTTTAACGATAACTAAATCCATGACTAAGCTGTTAAGGAGAAGGCTGAAAGCTATTCTTATGCAATTTCTTGATTAAATGGGCATTTTCATCGATTTAATTACCAACAAACCTAACCAATGGAGAGTTCTTTACATCCAAGAAACCTCTCTAACACTGGCAATATTTAGTTTTTTGAGGATTTTTAATGGAAACATAATTAGAAATGGGCATCTAAGGTCTACACATGATGCTAAATGTCGTCCTTTAGTGGCAACAGCTCCTGACAGAACACAGCTGGATCCAAAAAACCCTGCCCCGAACTTGCTTTTTCAGTCTTTTATTCCCAATTTTCCACAAAAACACGACTACTGCCGGCAGATACCTTTCCCAAAACCGTGACGCTGTGTGAGACCAAACCTTTTTCTTGTACCAGATGTCTCTAATTTTTGTACAAAGACGACACATTAATCCATTCATGCAACAGAGTGAACGTGTGTGGGGTTAGTGGGAGGGGTCAGGGAGGGGGCAGCGGGGGGGAGTTGTCCGTTTGCTGTTGATTTTTATATCTTTGTGAAGTTTTGCCGTTGTTTTTTAAGCGTTTTGCATCTCTTTTCCGATCTTGTAGCTGAGGATCTTGTTCCAGTCGATCTTGGTGCGTGTCACAGGAAGCTGGCGGCGTAAGGCTTTGAAGGTAGTGTCCGACATCGTCTGGTAGTTCTCGTTGATGGCAGTCTGGAAAATAAGGAAAGACAGAAATTTAGTACTTTAAAAGGAACTGTGAGCAGCGTGCGCCCCCTACTGGTTTAAAACAGTACTGCAGTGTGACTCAGAAAGATGCCCTGTTGCTGCTGCTGCTGCTGTACAGATGTGGCCTGTGTGGAACCAGAGCACAGAGCTCTTTCGTCCAAAACAAAAATGTAAACATACACATATTTTCCGGACTATAAGTCGCACTTTTTTTCATAGTCTGGCTAGGGATGCGACGTATACTGTATTATAAATGTTTTAGATATAAAGATATAAGTATAAAAAAATAGATAGATATGGTGTAAATAAAAAAGCTAATATGATTATTTTTAGATGAATATTCTTTATTCCAGAGGCTCAGACTCAGGTCCAAGGCCGTTAGCTCAGCTGCAAATGTTCTGTGGTCTTCTTAGCTTAAGAGTACTGTAGGAGTCATGACAATTAAAATAGAAACACCTAAGGTTTCCTCTAGGTGTCACTGTTTGTTAAGGTTTGGCGCAAAAGGTGGGAACCTTTGTGCAGGGGTAACCCCAAATTCACACCGAAAATTTCACAGGGGCATTGCAGCAGCAGATCGTTTTACGCGCGTCTTTTCAAAAGCGTCCATTCACACTGAAAGCGTCAGAGCTACGTTTGGACGGCGCTGCGTCTGTGGATCTGCTCCCTGTTTTACCAACTTCATTCCTATAACTGGTGGATATTCTTGCTTCTTCAGATGGTTAAGCAGAAATATTACAAACTGATTTATACCAAACTATTTTTGTTTGAATAAAATGTACTTTTATCTATAGTACGTGACCAATTACGCTTTTTTTTTTTGAGCTCGCTTGGTGATCAGACAACAGTACTACTGTCGTGCTAGAAGTAGAATTACAATCTTTTTGTGTCTTAAAGTTAATGTTAAAGTTCTCCACCTCAAGAATTAACTTCTCGTCATCCATGGTACAACATTCACTGAAGTCCTTGGTGCGATGCGCGATGTTTACGTCAGTCATACATTTAGAAAACCTTTATTTTGAAAGTGTAGTGGAAGTTTATTTTGACACTTGGTGCCTGTTTCCTGTGTTTCTCGGCTGTAGCGCTGCCGGTCGACGCGGAGACGCTGGAAAAATAGAACTTCAACCTAATTTGAGCGTAGCGTCGCGGCGTCGGTCGTAAGACGCGCGTATGACGTCCCCGGTGTGAACGGTCAGAGTGAATAAAACAGAAAGCAGTTCACTGGCGTCTGACGCGACGCTGCTGCTGCTTTGGTGTGAACTGGGGGTGAGGTTGCGAGACGGAAGCAGCACACAGTTTATTGACCGCTACCTGGCTGCACTGAATCTGTGATGTACGCTATGGATTTTATTGTTGATATGGAATTTACAAAGCACTGTTTGGACTGTTTTTAATACCTTTTGCAAGAAATAAAGAAGAACGAATCGAACTGCCTCGGACGGATTTATGTGTCCAGTACAATCAGTGAGCTAGCGCGTCAGCTAACATATTCCGTCTTTGCTACAGAGGCAGCTAATTTGAGTTAGCTGCTACAAGTTCTTAGACGTATTTATACAAACCTGGTACTCGTTCTCTGCGTTCTTCATGATCGTCACAAACTGGTCTGCGGTGCTAGCCTCGTTCTGCAAAGAATCATGGGAAATCCGTTCAGTAATCACAGAACATTGCATGGCTTCTTTTTAATATTGTTGAAGAAAACTCACGGTAATGGACATGTCCTCCTGAACCTCTTTGTGGCTCACCAGCTGAACATTGCCATCCTCGTAATAATGAACCTGCAACAACAAAACGCCACTGTCAGCTATCCCAGTCGTTGCTCCCGTCTGCTTCTCCGAGCCGTAAACTTCCATAAACATACGTAAATATTAGGGCTGCACAATATATCACAAAATTATCTAAATATATCTCAATAACTCTGTGGTCTTCATCTGACAGAGTTTTACACTGAAGAATCATTTTCCACCAGAGCCTTAAAAGAACATGTGTTGTGACTAAATAAAAATGTTTAAAAAGTCCAGTTTTAGTGGTAATTTATTTAATTTAATCACAGCTTAGCCTTGTTTTATTCCTGTTTAGTCTATGTTAAGTTTTGATTTTTGACTTGTAAATACAGAAACTTAAATTTTTGTGAAATGTAGTGAGTTTAACTTACTATGTTCCAAAAGTAGGCTCTATTTTCAAATATTGTAATCATATTTTATCGCAATTTTCAACATAGTTATCAAATATCGCATGTTTTCTCCATATCGTGCAGCCCTAATGAATATACATGAATAAAATAAATCCGTACTTGTATTTTCATGATGCCGGCCACCTTAGTGGACGAGGGGGAGATGGTGAACTTCCACTCTGACCTCCAGCGACCGTTCCTGAGAAGAAACATAAAACAAACCATAACAAAACAAAACATGAAACGTACGGAGAATTCTGGCTCAGCTGACTCCACACAGAATTAAGCTCGTGGTGAAAACTGCAGTGAAGATCATAGGCCCATGTTTACAGTTTACTTCTGAGAACTCTGCAACGTCTGGCAACAGAATCATTAATGTCACATCTCACATCCTGCAGTCTGAGCTGCTTCCCTCTGGGGGGCGCTACAGAGCAGCTAAACAACAGATTTAAAGCAGAACTCAGTCACTTTTTTACCTTATATAAACAGTTTCGGAGTCCGTGTGATGGTTAAATGAGTTGTTGTGGAGTAAATGAAGCGTGCGGCGTCGCCCCCTGGTGTCTCTGAGCTGAAAGTGACTTGCAACAGTGAGCGGCGTCGACCCGGAGTCACAGAAGTCCCGGGTCTCGCGAGAATGCGGCACATCGCCGTTAACAAAACAACAAGCTAGCAATGGCTTTATTTCTTGATTTTCGTCGTGCCAGAGCGACCAAATAACAGAAAAAAACTTTGTACGGATACACAGAGGGGAAAACGAAAGTAAAGACGAGCGAGGAGTAATATAGTGCTTTACTCCAAACTGTAGGGGGAGCTCTATGGAGGAAAATAAGGCAAAACAGCAAAGAAACGAGCAGAGTTACCATTTCTCTGCTGAACAAACAAAAACTTCAGCAGCACTGATTTTGACTGTAGGATTTAAAGATACACTGTGTATATGACTGTGTTTATTGTGTTTATCTACAGCTTCTCTGCTCCACCAGTTATGTTTTATGTTTTTTTTTATGTCTCTTGTCTTTACTGCTGTGATGTTTGGCAGCTGCATCGCACTTTAGCCCAAAATAACTTCCCTTTGGGACAATAAAGTTGATTCTGTCCTTCTCCTCCTCCTCTGTTCCCTTCAGAGGAGTCCACAGTGAATCCTCTGCCTCCCAACTAACTTCATCTCCTCTCTGCTCTTCCTCTAGGCCTCCAGCTCTGACCTCAGCCTCCTCCTTCTGCGGCTCCCTCTGATATCTCTGAACCTGAAGGCTGCAGGTATGGTCCAGTCCTGAGACTCAGATCATCACAGTAATCTCCCAAAGCAGGAGTAAAGAGGATTGGAGCAGCTCTGATCCAGATTAGATTAAACCTGATTATGAGCAGCTAACAGCACTTAGACTGGGTAAGGACTTCACAGTTAACTCAAGTCAGCTTAAAGACCGGGCAGCTGCCAAAATATGTTACAGACACTGACAAATTTATGTGTACGCACCAGAAGTTTTTTGGTTGAAACTGATGGCACTCGATGCAGACGATGATGGTTTGCTGCCCCTCGATGGTTTTCCCATAAATCTGAAAAAAACAAGAGCATTAGTAACATTAATATTCACGACGTCTGTGCAGATGAACTCTGTAAAAAAGGTTAGACAAGAAGTTCATCTGAGCAAGGTTTGTTTTTAGAAGATGATTAAAATGATGGAAATAATTAAGGCCTTCAGATAAAAGATGAAACATTTTCTAAAAACTTTGTCTTTGACTATTAACGACTAAACCACGACAGAGACTAAACCAAACTAAAGGGAGCAGCTGAAAGGGACTAATCTAATATCTTTAAATATAAAATAATTGATGGCCCACATGAGACAGCTCTGTTCCTTCCTGGGACCACCTCTGACAGATCCTGACCACAGAGCTGCCGTTTCATTTTTATTTAAACAGAGGTTGAGTTCCGCGCCTCTGTTTACACTGAGGACGTCAGAGCTGCTGCTGTCGGTCTCCTGCTGCTCCTCTGGGACCAGGTCGCAGAGGCAGCAGTTCCTCCTGCTCCTCCAGGAGGATCCCACAGCGTTCCCAGGCTGAGACACCTCCAGCCTGTCCCAGGTCTTCCCCGGGGCCTGCTCCTGGCGGGACATGCCCAGGAGGCTCTGAACCAGATTCCTGCGCCGCCTTTTACAGACTGCTCACGCTTAAACACAAAACTGTGAACCCCGTGCTCGTGTTGAATGGCTGTTTGGTGTCGAATTTAGATTTTATTTTTCCCTCAAGAACTATCTTCACAATTTGCAATGTTTTAATAAGAAAGTGGAGACAGGGTTGTTGTGTTGCCGTGGGTGAGCTTTTTTTTTTTGCAAATGATATTCTATTGGTATGCTAGTTCTTCACATCTTGAATGACAAATCTTTTAAACCCAAAGCCAATTGCAGTGAAGCCAGGCCAACTCAGCTCGTGCCTGTGTCACTGTTCCTCTTGGCGTTTTTTACGTTGCTGTTGGGCAGATTTTTACTTCCAGACCTGGCAACCCTGAGTGCAGAGGACACTTATTTTGACACTAGGTGCCTGCGAACTCAAAGTGATCTTGAGCGGGATCAACTCGAGTGTGAACTGTCAGTGAAACAGAACACAGTTCATGTTCGCAGGTGACGTAACGCAGCTGCTTTGGTGTAAACTCCTGCTTCTAACGCCTACACTGAATCCGTTACGCGTCAGGTACGACCTCTGTAACAAAAAGACGCAAAGCAAGTCGATGCGTGACTTCACACCGCCGTACGTCTCTGTGTCCAGTGCTACGACAGAAATTCTTTTTGTAGTCTATTTTTGTCGGATGCGAGAGCGTAAAAGTTGAACAGAGCAGATGGAGCCAGACAGGAAGTCAGACATATCTCTGTAAACATTACGTCTTAACTGGGGTCACAGGGTCACAAACAAGACTGGACACCGTTAAACCTGAGTAAAAAGACAGTATTTATATACAGAGCGTCCTTACCCAGGGTAGAAGTAAATATTTCTGTGACTTTTGTCCTTCAAAATCTCCAAATAATCTCCAACTCAACAGTAGATCATAGTCTAAATACAAGAATGTATTAAAGTGTTTAGTTATGAATGTATATAACTAGCACTTTAGGGCTACATTTAATGTTGTTATTGCTATGTTTTGCTAATTTGTGTGCATTGTCTTCACTGTGTGTTGTAGTGTATTTTCTGTATTATCTGTTGTCTGTGTGAACTGTACTTTATAGTGTCCTGTTTTGTGTTACATGTCTGCATTCAGCCTGTGTGCTAGGTGTGTTTATGTTTTTGTATACAGTGTATTTTGTGTCTGTTTTTTTTTTCACATGGGACTATAGATGGAAATTAGCACTGTGTTAAATCCGGCGTATACGGCACCTGCTGCCCGTTCATTAATGCGCACTGTCCCAGGCAAATAAACAAATAAATACAAATAACTTCCAGCGTGAACTCTCCTGTGAAAATCTGGTGCAATTCATCAACTTTAGCCCTTTTTGCATGGGATCAGTTTTACCCAGGGACCTCCAGTAATTTGTAATAATCGCCGATGTCGTCTGTGATTTTTATCCTGTGCGAATCATCCATGTCTGTAAAAATGTCTGTAAAAATTCCCTCGAAAATTACCGACCATATTTCGGCAACACAGAGGTCCTCTGATAAAACTCGTCCCGTGATTCAGGCTGATTTTGTCGACAGATTGTTTCCTAAAGTTCGTAACAGTGATCCAAAATGTCTTTAACGCTCCATTTTATCTTAATAATAAGACGTCTCTTTTGGTCTTACTCTGAAACGATTACTTTTTTTCTCAGAGTAAAAAGTAAAATAAAAGAGAGTAAACAAACTACGCTGACACCTCCTGTCGTCATGGCAACGTTAGACTAAGTGTTTGGAGCAACATGGGGCTGTTTTGGAAAGTTAGGACGCTTTCAGTGCTAAAGTTAGATCCAGGGACGAATCACAGTGAATGGATTAATAAAGAGCGCCACCTGCTGTTTAAGAAGAGAGAAATCTCCACAGATAATGGATGACCTGCGCCGTAGCCTGAGGTAAAGTTTGTTTTTTGTCAGGACAGAAAATCAACTTAAAAGGTAGTAGTTTAGGATTAACTAGAGCTAGAAACATAAACGAAATCTGGGATTTTTATTATAAATCTGTGTAATTTTCAATACGTCATATCTGGAATAAAGTTTGTAAAATCGAGTAAATTGCAGACTTCGTTTATCCTGTGTGAAAGCCCGACTAAAAACACTGACGTCAGGGGTAATTCACAGAGGTCCAGGGGTAAATGCTTATCCCGTGTGAATAGGACTTTCCCCTGCTGCCTGATAAACCCCAGCCACTGACAGCAGCCATGATGACGACAGAATCTGAGCTAAACCCGTCCCGTCAGTGCTCAGAACGACAGAACACATCTTTCTTACGGTGCAGACTCCGTTGGGATAGTGCTCCTTGACGTATCCTCTCACGGCCGAGTCCACGGCGCTTCTCCAGTTCTCGATGGAAGAGTCCACGTCGTGAGGTCGGGGGTCGCTGGCCTCTTTGCGAAGATGATCGAACTTAAACGAAATCTTGTTTTTGGGATCCAACACGCGGCCGTTCCCCAGGTCTCCATGCTCTGTGATTAGGACCTGGGACAATACAGAGACATTAATGAGAAAATCTCTGCTCTGAGACTAAACCAGGACTAAACCAGGGCTAAACCAGGTCTAAACCAGGTCTAAACCAGGGCTAAACCAGGGCTAAACCAGGGCTAAACCAGGGCTAAACCAGGGCTAAACCAGGGCTAAACCAGGACTAAACCAGGTCTAAACCAGGACTAAACCAGGGCTAAACCAGGACTAAACCAGGTCTAAACCAGGACTAAACCAGGACTAAACCAGGGCTAAACCAGGGCTAAACCAGGGCTAAACCAGGACTAAACCAGGGCTAAACCAGGACTAAACCAGGGCTAAACCAGGGCTAAACCAGGGCTAAACCAGGGCTAAACCAGGACTAAACCAGGGCTAAACCAGGGCTAAACCAGGACTAAACCAGGGCTAAACCAGGGCTAAACCGGAACTAAACCAGGTCTAAACCAGGACTAAACCAGGACTAAACCAGGACTAAACCAGGACTAAACCAGGGCTAAACCAGGGCTAAACCGGAACTAAACCAGGTCTAAACCAGGACTAAACCAGGGCTAAACCAGGGCTAAACCAGGGCTAAACCGGAACTAAACCAGGTCTAAACCAGGACTAAACCAGGGCTAAACCAGGGCTAAACCAGGGCTAAACCAGGGCTAAATGCTCTGTGATTAGGACCTAAAGAAATACAGAGAGAGGGAAATTAATATGAACATTTAATGATATAATAATCTCTATGTTTTAGGACTAAACCAGGTCTAAACCAGGACTAAACCAGGGCTAAACCAGGACTAAACCAGGGCTAAACCAGGGCTGAACCAGGTCTAAACCAGGTCTAAACCAGGACTAAACCAGGACTAAACCAGGACTAAACCAGGACTAAACCAGGGCTGAATCAGGGCTGAACCAGGTCTAAACCAGGGCTAAACCAGGTCTAAACCAGGTCTAAACCAGGACTAAACCCAGGATGAAATGAGAACCAAACCTAGACTAAACCAGAATTAAACCCAAACCAAAAACAGGGCTGCACTAGGACCTGCTCTTTTCCACTTTCTGAAAACCAGATTATTCTTTATTCCGTGATTTTCTCAGATCTGGAGGAGACCGAGCGCCGTTGGAAACTGTGAGCAAACGCAGTAAACACGGCGTAGTTCTCGCTCAGACTGAGAGGTGAGCGAGAGGTGAGCAGGATTTTCCGTCTCACCCAGGCTCAGACGGAGCACAGGGACCCACTCTGATGATGACATTTTTACTGAAACTGCTGCAAGAGTTACGCCAGCAGCAGAGACCGAGGACGAACCGACACAAAGACACCACGAGAGAACGGTTCATTTAAATGCCTCAGACTCTTTGTTTGGTAAATACTGGCAACGGTTTACAATTACAAAGTTGATGGAGAATTTACATAGGGAGGAATAATAAACTGTAAGTGTTGGCCTGGTGTTTCTCCACCTTTTGTTCAGTTCAGTCACTCTGTCTCAGTCTTTTTGTAAAATTAAGTTATCCATTTTTGCATTCACACTTGATTTAGCGCTTAACTTTAATGAGAAGAAGTTGTAACAGTGAAAAAAGCTTTTATTTGAACCTGAAAACAAAACAAAACACATAAAAAGTTAATATTAAAACCCAACTTAAACCTTTTTAGGCCTTGTTTTAATGAACCCTTTGCCTTTTTACTGCTTACTTTTCACTAATTGTGTCCAACACTGCCACCTGCTGACCGGTTTACAGCCCAGTTCATAAAACTTAAACTATTTTAAAAGCTACACTCATGCATTTAATAAAAGGTTAGTAAAATAGTCTCAAACTTAATGCTTGCAAAATGTATTTTATCTTTTAATTTAGAAAAGCAGCCTATTCTGTCATCCAAACATATTTTAGCCTTAGACTTTAGACATATTTCTGCACCTTTTGTATTTGGTTTGTAATGGTTTTGAATATAAAACACAAAAGGTGAGTGGTTTAAATGTGCAGAGAGGTTTTGTTGACTCAGTGATGTTTAAGCGTTATGTTTGGACACTGACCTGTTCGTCGTATCCCTCGATCTTCACTGGAGTAAACTGGTCCAGGTTGTACTGTGCAAACGCACTGAGCAGAGAAAAGGGAAACAAGTGTTAGAGCTAATGGATTTCATTATGGGACAGTAAATAGTCCAGAGAGCTTCACACGCACATCATTCTCTCTGCATAAATATTACTCTGTGTTATCCTAATGTTGTACAGAGAAACCTGCAAATTTAGTTGGAAACATTCAAAACTCACCACTTTAAATGTAGTTTATACAGTAAGTGTATTTAGTATAAAGCCCTATTCTGTCAATTACTTTTTCGATTAGAGAAGTGTGAGTAAAATGGTTAAAAACTTGGTGTTTTATAGTTTGTTAAAAATTGCTTATAATGCTACTAAAAATCACTTAATTTTTACAAAATTAAATCAGACAAAGCTAAGATGTTTATAAAGAGCATATATACATCAAATATCATCTGTAATACATATATAGGATATGATATTTTTAATCAAAAACACAAAATGTACATTGTTTTTAACGTTTACTGCTCTGTGTAGGAAATAAAACCTTCTCTCACAGAACATGGCGTGTGTCAGAGTTTATTAAATATCACAGTTGGTGATTATTCCATTACTAAATTAGTTGACGATTATTTCAATAATGGATTATAATCGATTAATCTGATTATTTGTTGCAGCCATTCACACAGAAGCAATGTCTGCAATTTATTTGATTTTTCTGGCGTTATCATGGCTGTGACAGATCGACAGTCACACTTAATCTTACTTATGTTGCTTTACTGACGCTCCTTACCACTGCGCCACGTCTCTCGGGACTTTGCTTCTTATGAATAGTTGGCGCCTCCTTTTTTAATCCATTCACTGAGAAACCGCTCTGTTGAGCTAACGTTAGCACAAAAAGCACCTAAACTTTCCAAATGCTTCGTTTAACGCTTCCATGATGGCGAGAGTTGTGTTTTCGGGTCTAAACTATAGGTGAGTTTTTTTCGGTCACATAAAAATATAATAATTTGTACTAATGCACTTTGTAATAGATAAACTACAGCACATATATACAAAGAGAAAAACAATGACATTACAACTGCCACAGCTGATTACGCCTCCCCTATTTTTACTTTATTACATCTACCATGTGATATCTAGAAACTTTTTTAAAAATTATCTCAGTTTTTTGTTGTTTTGTTTTAAATTATTTTTTCGTGTGTTTGATCTTCTGTCAAAAAACAAACAATAAAACTCAAATTTCATTTTCATATTTGGTTATAATGAGTTTTTTGAATAGTTTTTAGTGAATTACTCCTTTTAAGTTAAGTTTTAAGTTCCACAGGTTTACCCTTTCACAGAAATACAGTTCTTTATATTTGTTCTAACGCCCGTCCTCTCCCCTCAGATCATATTTTTCATCCCTGTCGTCAAACATACACAAAATATTATTTGGCAATAACTTTTTTTTACTTTATACTACACTCAGTCATAGAATTTTAATGGTTCTTCGTCATTGTTTTCTCTTTTTTACTTTTTAATTGTAGAAAAACAGTTATCAGATTGGAGTAGGAGCTTTAAGACATACTTTCATGAATATGAAAAATGGAGCGTTAAAAGACATTCTGGATCACTTTTGGGATCATTACGGGATCAAAATCAATCACCGATAACTTCTGCAATTATTACAGATTTCTGAATAACCCTAGGTAAAACTAATCCCATGTGAACAGGGCTTTAACATTTTTCTATTGAATAATTTTCAGCTTTTGATTAACTTCCAGTAGTCACTCAATACATTCACATTAATATCACAGTTCAGCCATTTTCTTTAGCTGATAATGGATTAATTGCTGTGTACAATGCAACCAAATAACCTGTGTAAATTTTAGAGCCCGACCAATATGGAGTTTTTTAGGCCAATGCCAGGTAATTTATTTATTTATTATTATATTAGGTAACAAAAAATTGCCGATATCCGATACAGCCGATACAGTTATACATTAGGAAAAAGTATTTTAAAGCATTTTTCTTTCTGCTCTTGTTTACATGAATATGGCGTGTCCACCCCAGGCCACTTTATTAGACCAAACTTATTTTTAAAATGTTGTAGAAAGCTGCTTATTGTTCTTTATGCTGAGTGTTCTGTAGGCTGTAGTGGGTACTGGTGTGGGGAGGATTATTATGTATTTTATTTAGCTTTAACTAAATTTGTTTAACTTAAATTTCATTTAACTTTGCTCTGCAGTAGAGCATGGGGAGGACTACAAAATGCATTTCAAATTTTTGTTCTATGAGGTTTTATGGCAGAGAAATTAGCAAAATATTTTTGTCGTCATTTTGAGCTTTTCAGGCCATGAGAAGGTGATTTCGGGAGTTTCCTATGAACTGCAGAGTAAGAGCCAAACTGGAAACACCAGCGCCCTCTGCAGCACAAATAGCAGAAGGCCATCATTTGCAGGTAAACAGGTCTTATTCCAGCGTTCCATCAAAAATAGTACTGTTTATATCGGCGATATCGGCCTGATTTCGGCGAATACCCCATAATTTTCTCATGGGTTATATCGGCTGGCATATCGGTCGGGCTCTAGTAAATTTTATTTTAGATTTTAGAAAAAGCTGTGACTTACTGTGCTGCACCTTCCCTGAGCAGATTGTCATTGTTGAGCAGCAATCGCACATCTGAAAAACATCACAACAACAACAAAAATAACCATGCATTAGGACAAAAACAAATAAGTTAACGGCTTCTAAAAAAGACTCAACAGATGGAGTAAGAGTCTGAGAGCTGATGGGATTATGAACAGTCTGAATGTGATGGTGAATTATCAGAGTTCACAGATTAAAGCAACAGAGTCTGTGCTGCTGTGATAACAAACACTGCTCCTTTAGGCCACGAAGGAGGTCAGGAATTGGGGAATATTTAGATTTAATGCTAAAACAGAACAGCTGATGAAACAGTGAATGAGACTGAGGAGGCACTGACCGTTGAAGACTTCGTTGAACTCTCCGGGCGGGGCATGAATGATGAAGTTTGCTGCTACACGAACCTGAAACACACAACAGGAGAAGAAAAAGTTTAATACCAAACAGATATCGACTGAGGCCAGGTGTCTCTTAACCATTTTCCCCCGGACACGACGACGTAAGAAGAAATTCCTGCTGTTCAGCTTCAAAAAGAGTCCGATTCTGTCGTGTTTATGATGTATTTTGATATAATTTCTCTGTTCTGTTTTATTGTTCAGCCATTCCTAAAGCCAAGAGCGTCCGCCTAAAAAACAGATGCAATAAAACTTCCCTCTATTAAAAAGAATATGATGTTTTTCTCCTTAGATTTCTATGAAAACTTTACAAAAAACACAAACTGTTGGCCAAAAATTGTTTTAAAGTAACATTCTCAGACAAGTATATAACTGTGCTCCTTTCTTTTTATGTACTTAGTAGTGTTGTAGTCAAGCCTGTACTAATGGAGTCCAGAGTGAACTGAGACAAAGACAAAGACAAAGCCGGGACTTTCAGAGTTCAAGGACCGAGACAGAGACCAGACTAAGACCAAACCCTGTGAACTAACACTAAATAAAGGGTAAAAAAAGTGGTACATAAATGATTTTAATGTAACAGACTTCACGGAGACAGAACTTTTTCCTGTTTTTTCTGATGCTGAAAATTAATGACTCCAAAATTATGAAGAACAGCGTTTTCTTATAATATTAGTTTATAAGTTTATTAGTTTAATAAAATCTCTGAGACGGCCACATCCAGGACTGAGACAAGACCGAGTAAAACTGGATTCCAGATTAAGACAAGAGCGGTCTCAGGCGCTACAACATTAAATATTTGATAACTATGTTGAAAACTGCCATAAAAATATGATTGCGATATTTGAAAACAGAGCCTACTTTTGGAACATAGTTAAATTCACTACATTTCACAAAAATGTAAGTTCCTGTATTTACAAGTCAGAACAGCCACAAAATCCAAACTTACCACAGACTAAACCAGGAATAAAACAAGGCTAAGCTGTGACTAAATTAATTAAATTACCACTAAAACTGGACTTTTTAAACATTTTTATTTAGTCACAACACATGTTCTTTTAAGGCTCTGGTGGAAAATGATTCTTCAGTGTAAATCTCTGTCAGATGGAAGACCACAGCGTTATTGCGATATATTTAGATTCTTACGATACTGATATTGCGTTTGCTGATATTGCGATAACGATAATTTTGCGATATATTGTGCAGCCCTAATGCAAACTGCTCTTTACACCTTAGTCTGCAATTAATTCACACTTCAGCAGTCGACCAAAGTTATGCCTAATACAGCGATTAATCCAAAGAATATGTGGGGTACCAGAGTCTCACTCAAACAAAAGACTTGACATAAATTTGGTGATAAAACATTTAGAAAAGATGGCTGTAAAATATACTAACTAAAATCATCTGTGCTCTCTTACATAAAATGAAAAACAAAAGTTATCCAGTAATGAATTAGACTAGAAGTACTCTAAATGTGTAGTACTGTTACTTTAAAATAATATTACTATAGTAGAAGTATAAGCAGTCAGCAGAGTTAGTAATTGAGTAAAATAAATGATTTACTACTAGCATTTATCTAGGTCCAAACCATTTAGTTTCTTTTTTAACTTTAAACTTTTTGGGTATTTTTACAGACAAGTAATAACATTTAAAAATAAGACGACAAAAAGAGGACGCACCAAACAAAAAGAAAACAAAAAGCTGATAAGGTCAGCTAGAACAAGTTTGACATTACGCAGGTTTACAGGTTCAAAATTATGTACAACTCAGATAATAAATTTCCCTATCTTCCAGTATTGTTCACATTGTTAAAGTGTTCAGTCCAAAACTATTTTAATCAACAAAACAAAAATCATCTAAAGATTCTGCCTAATGTTGTTGTAACGCCTCCTGTCTCCACCAGAGGGAGCCCAGACCTTAACACTGTATTTATCCTCCTCTCTTCCTTTTCTGCCTCCTCTTCTCCTCTTTCTCTCTCTTCGTACTTCCTGTTTCGGCGCGGTCACATGACTCTATCACCACAGCGACGCCCCCTCCTCCCCCCCTCGCCGCTCACGTCCAAATAAGGTCATAAAAATGTGCTGTGTGTCTCTGAGGTTACAGTTCCTCCCAGAGCCTCGCAGCAGCTCGGGTTCAAGAATCTACAACATGCAGGGGTTCAACGTTTTAAAGAGCGTTTTAAAGAATAAATAATGAGTTTATGAAGATTTAAGAAGGTCATTTTGGCAAGACAATATTAGTGGGGATATCAGGAGTGGCAGTGACTGTAAAAGGCAAAAAAAAAAAAAGAAATAAAATGAATAAAATTAAGACTAAATTAGAGCTAGAAATTGGAAAAGCTGTGGTTTTAAATTGCAATTGCTGAGTTTATTTCTGGTTTAGTCTGGATTTCCGGCATAAAACTGGTAAATCATTTATCACCTGAGCTGTTAAGTGAATTTGTTGAGACAGAACAGCAGTAGAGTCACCAGAAGTGGCACAGATCATGACTGTAACATCCCGCACTGCAGGACTAGCTTTGGATCTGACATTAAGACAAAACCTGACTTTAAAAAGACAAACCAGAACTGTACTCATTTTTAAATACTGTAATTGTACTGTGTAAGTTTGGAAGATACAACGTTTTTTTATACTTTGATCATAGTATTATTGTGTGGATATTTTATTGTATTTACTGTTTTTTTCTCTTCTTCACTGTTTTCAGCCTGACTGTTAAAAGCTAGGGCTGCACAATATATCGCAAAATTATCGTTATCGCAATATGTGTATCGCAAGAATCTAAATATATCACAATAACACTGTGGTCTTCATCTGACAGAGATTTACACTGAAGAATCATTTTCCACCAGAGCCTTAAAAGAACATGTGTTGTGACTAAATAAAAATGTTTAAAAAGTCCAGTTTTAGTGGTAATTTAATTAATTTAGTCCCAGCTTAGCCTTGTTTTATTCCTGGTTTAGTCTGTGTTAAGTTTTGATTTTGTGGCTGTTTTGATTTGTAAATACAGGAACTTACATTTTTGTGAAACGTAGTGACTTTAACTTACTATGTTCCAAAAGTAGGCTCTATTTTCAAATATCACAATAATATCGTTATCGCAATGTTTCAACAGTTATCGGATATCGCATGTTTCCTCCGTATCGTGCAGCTCTAGTAAAAACTCTTCTAGGGACAGGTGCTGTCCACTGTGATACAGGCATCAGATTGTTTTCATACAATGATCTCTGTTGGTTGTATCTGTCCCTATCAAACTATAAATAAACTATAAATAAAAAATAAAAGTTATGATTAGCATATGTTTTGGTCCAAGTATCTTGTTTTACACTTGGTTTTAGACACAGTTTTGTTGGATTTTAGCCAAAGCTCGAGTCTTAAAAAACTAAAAACACAATAAAATATAAATCAATAGGAGTTTTAGTAGCAGTAATTCTATAAAACTGGCCTTTTGTTTACACAGCTTTCAAAATTTTGTCTCATGCAGATTTTAAAAAAAACACAGAACGGTCCTAGTTTATCTTGGTTGCGGTGCTGTTATTGTCCTATAATTCTAGAGCTGTAGTCGAGCAAAGCTGTGGCCGGGACAGTGATTAATCCTCCAGGAGCCTGTGCAGGACTAAACCAGAGAGTTACAGAGAGAAGTGACGTCGCATTAATGAGTGATAAAAAAAATTAAAAAGTCAATAAAAAATTAATATAACCACTGCAGTTATCGTGAATAAAACGAAAAATTAGGCGCTAACAAATAAATGAGAGCAGCTTTGTTGATCCAAAGAGTGAACAAACAGTCGACCAAAATTTCGCTGACTGATTTAATTCAGGTTTGATGCTGGTTCATTTTGTCCTGTTTAGACCATTACTGCTGGTTTCACTTTAGGTAGGTCCCGCTTTCATCCCAGTTTTAGTTATGGTTCAGTTGTGTTTGTCTAAGCTAAGACCTGACATGTTCTAAGTGGTGTTTTCTGCAGTTTAGTCAAATACTTTCAGAACTGAAGCTCTCTGTAAAATCTTTGATTATTTAGGACGTATTCCTGGTACTTTTCTGGTTTGATTCCTGACATTAGATGCAATTTAGTTCCATCATCGTCTTGTTAAGGTCATGGGCGTGGCTAGACCAGTTTTAGGGGGCTATAGCACCCGAAGGCAGGTTTTAGGACCCCAAGATGTAACCCAGTGATTTTAGCACACAGTATAAAAATATACAGTGTCAATATTGACAACACACATCACTCACAAAAATAAATTTTTACAAACTTTGCCATAACATTTCTATTGTTTGTACTAGGCTACCCATAATCCTACACTACAGCTACAGCTCTATAAAAGGCAGCATAACAGGAAATCCCATCTTTCCTTTGTTGTTTCTAGGGTTAAATGTTCCTTTTGGTGACCTTTCTTGGTTGATGAGGACCTCAGCATCCTCCCCTTTATCTGTAAAACTAAAATCGCCCTTGGTTAAGGTTACCATATTTCCCCGACTATAAGTCTCACTTTTTTCCATCGTCTGGCTCAGGGTGCGACGTATACTCAGGTGTGACTTATATATTAAAATATGTCAGGTGTTGGTTAGAGGGCGCTCTAGGCTTGTGTACCAGCATCTGCTGCACCTGTACCACTGACAATTTAAAATGTAAACATTACCAACAACAACTTAGGCTATAAAGACAACTGAGAAAGAGTGGAATAATTGGAAATGGAACTGATGCTGAGTCTGACGACAGCCACGCAGAGGAGGAAGCGGCGCTTCGTCTACGTCCGGAGTTGGCGGAGTTGTTCAGAAGCGACACCGAGGATGAAGAATTTAAAGGATTTAGCGATTAGGAGTGAGATGGTGAGTTTGGTGAACTTGTTATGTTCTTTATGCTATAGTTATGTGAATAACTGTTAATATATTACGTTAACATACGAGACACCTATTCAGTTCGTTGTTTATGCTTCATGTAGCTGAATAACCATCAATGTGTTACGTTAGCATAGCGCACACCTATTCAGCTGTTGTTCTCTATTCTATTATTACTATAACTTTGCCTTTCAACATGAAATGTCTGTTCTTGGTGTCAGATTTTGTAAAATAAATTTCCACCAAAAAATACGACTTATACTCCGGAGCGACTTATAGTCTGGAAAATACGCTAAGCTTTAATCCTAGTTAATTCCTAGGTTAGATCCAGCTCGTTGTTTTATCAATAGAACAGGGAAAAGAACAAGTTGGTCTCTTCTTGTGCAGCTCAAAAATCCTTCATAACTCTCCATAAACCAGAGAAACAAATGTACTGCTTATGATCTAAATTTAGCTCAATCCGTCTACAGGGAAACCCCTTCGGTATGTCGTATGTAAATGTGCTTTTGTCTCCTGTGGGCCGTTATTTTCTCAGTGTGAAGACGATGAACTGGTTTGAATCTGGTTTGTAAATCTCTGCTCCGAGGGACACACGCTGCTGCCATCTTTGTGCCGTTTTATCTCTATTTATTTACATCAGATGAAACAAACTCTTCATGAGGTCGACCTAGTTTCACTGAGAATCAAACAGAGCTGTGGTTGCGGGTTCAAATCCCAGATGAGCCTCATTATCTGAAACTGCATAAACATGACACAATAGAGAGAAGTCAATGAGGATATTTAGAGAGAAAGGCTTGAATAAATAAGGAACTATAATTTAAATTAGGGCTGCACGATACAGAAAACACGCCATATTTGATAACTGTGTTGAATATTCTCATAAGGATATTATTGAGACATTTTAAAACAGGGCCCACTTTTCTGACACAGAGTTAAAATTCACTTAAAACAAAAAGTCAGAAGTTACCTCAGACTAAACCAGGAATAAAATAAGGATAAACTGTGACTAAATCATAGGGCTGCACAATATATCACAAAATTATCGTTATCGCAATATCCGTATCGCAAGAATCTAAATATATCACAATAACGCTGCTGGTCTTCCATCTGACAGAGATTTACACTGAAGAATCATTTTCCACCAGAGCCTTAAAAGAACATGTGTTGTGACTAAATAAAAATGTTTAAAAAGTCCAGTTTTAGTGGGAATTTAATTAATTTAGTCACAGCTTAGCCTTGTTTTATTCCTGGTTTAGTCTGTGTTAAGTTTTGACTTGTAAATACAGGAACTTTTGCACAGCACATTTATAGGAACTTAGTGCTATTAGTTCTCTTTGCAGAGCTGATATGAACCAGAAATAAACTCTGTGACATTATCAATAAAGTCACTTCTTGCCAAAAACAATAAAAGTTTACTCAGATTCAGCTTCACAGCCGGGGTTGATTAAGTCTCACAGACAGAGAGCAAAGCAAAGCTGAATTTAACTTTTTTTTTCATCAAACACAAAAAGACGCATGTGGTTATAACTTAACGCGCAAATTTCGGTATAGTTTTATTGTAGGAATAAAATAATCTATACATGAGTACAGTAAATGTGTAGCTCATGCATGCTCTTAGATTGCTTTATAGGTGATTTTTATGATATAATTTATAATGATTTTAGTTTTTTTTTTATCATTTATGATGTTGTGATTGATGCATTTCAGGTTTCACATTGTATGTCGTCTCCTGCCGTGTCAATCTTTAATAAATCTAAAACTAGACACAGCCCAGACTTCAGAAAAGAACAGCAAAAGTAAAACAGAAGTTAGTCGTAATCAGAAAGAAAACTCTGCCCACAGAATTACCTTTTTAAACTCAAATTATGCATTAACTAAGCACTGCACAAATCAGGGTTAGACCTGGTTCAGACCTGGTTTAGTCCTGGTTCAGACCTGGTTCAGACCTGGTTCAGACCTGGTTCAGAAAGGTTCTTGACAAAGGGTTATTTCAGTTCTCAGGACTCTTTCATGACAGCAGCTGTGTGGAGGTTGTTTAAGGATCACAACAACAGCAACACTTTTTGAGTTCAGTCTGGGTTTAGTTCTGCTTTAGACCTGTTGTTGTTTTTGTCTCTGTTTTAGTCTTGATTCAAATCAGATTTAGTTCTACTTTTAATTGCAGTAATTCTGGTTAAATTACCAGTAATAGTTCTGATTACGTCCCTTGGTCCGGTCACATGGTTTAGTTGAGACCTAGTTGAGTCCTAGTTTTAGTCCTGATTTAGACCGGGTTTAGTTCTAGTTTTAGTCTTGGTTTGGGCCACACTGTAATATCAGAAACCCCCAGCATCAGAGCGAGTGAAAAGTACGTAACCAAACACACACCGTTTTATCTTCAGCAGTCGACTCTACTGATGATTAACAGAATATTTATGCAGAAGTTAGAATATGGACTGCACTGGTGGCAGAGTGGTTAGCCTTACTTCCTCTCTGTAAGGAGGATGTGGGTTCTCTCCTCTTCCTCCTGCCTTTGTCCAAACACATGCAGGAGAACTGGAGGCTCTAAATGTGCCAAGGTGAATGAATGAGAGAGTGAACGGTCGTCTGTCACTTCCCTGTGTTTCTGCATGTTTCAATAAGTTTAATTTAAGACTTTTTAGACTTTTTAGGACCATTGTTCAAGAAAAAACAAGACCTATTTCGTAGGCATGCAGCGTACAAAGAGCTGAGGCCATTTGTGACAGTGAGCGCCGCAAAGCATTTTGGTTTTTGTAAGAAAAGGTCTCCGCTCTCTCGTGGAGACGGTAAAATGTATTTAAGGCCTAACAGTCTGCGTCTTGGCAAATTTAAGACATTTTAAGGCCTTAAATTCAGACTTTTTCAGACCCCACAGAAACGCTGTAGAAAGCAGTTCCAAACCGTTCTACTTTTGGCCGTCCTCTGTGATGGGGTCCAGCTCGGTTTTAGAGGTGGGCACCGCTGCGAGCTGATTGGACGAGAGAGAATCCTCACTCAGGAAACAACAACAAGCCAAAAGACAGAAATAAAAGAGAAAATGTTTTTTTAATCAAACACGTCCTTGTCCTTGTGATAAACAGCGATATTCAGAGAGGACGAGCTAATGTTGAGGCCACTTTTTCTAAAAATAAAGCTAGCGGATATTAGCAACAGCTGTTTCTGGTTTAGCGAAGAATCTAAACGTTTAATTTTTTATTTAGACTGGACACGAGTTACACAAACCAGCAACACCGGCCTCACACAGACACACACCAGCTTCACACAGACACACACCAACTTCACACAGACACACACCAGCCTCACACAGACACACACCGGCCTCACACAGACACACACCAACTTCACACAGACACACACCAGCCTCACACAGACACACACCGGCCTCACACAGACACACACCGGCCTCACACAGACACACACCAGCCTCACACAGACACAAACCGGCCTCACACAGACGCACACCGGCCTCACACAGACACACACCGGCCTCACACAGACACACACCAGACTCACACAGACACACACCGGCCTCACACAGACACACACCGGCCTCACACAGACGCACACCGGCATAACACAGACACACACCAGACTCACACAGACACAAACCGGCCTCACACAGACGCACACCGGCCTCACACAGACACACACCGGCCTCACACAGACACACACCAGACTCACACAGACACACACCGGCCTCACACAGACACACACCGGCCTCACACAGACGCACACCGGCATAACACAGACGCACACCGGCATAACACAGACGCACACCGGCATAACACAGACGCACACCAGCCTCACACAGACACACACCAGACTCACACAGACACAAACCGGCCTCAAACAGACACACACCGGCCTCACACAGACACACACCGGCCTCACACAGACACACACCGGCCTCACACAGACGCACACCGGCCTCACACAGACGCACACCGGCATAACACAGACACACCCCAGCCTCACACAGACACACACCGGCCTCACACAGACACACACCGGCCTCACACAGACGCACACCGGCATAACACAGACACACACCAGACTCACACAGACACACACCAGACTCACACAGACACACACCAGCCTCACACAGACACACACCAGCCTCACACAGACACACACCGGCCTCACACAGACACACACCGGCCTCACACAGACACACACCGGCCTCACACAGACACACACCAGCCTCACACAGACACACACCGGCCTCACACAGACACACACCGGCCTCACACAGACACACACCGGCCTCACACAGACACACACCAGCCTCACACAGACACACACCGGCCTCACACAGACACACACCGGACTCACACAGACACACACCGGCCTCACACAGACACACACCGACCTCACACAGAGACACACCAGCCTCACACAGACACACACCGGCCTCACACAGACACACACCGGCCTCACACAGACACACACCAACCTCACACAGAGACACACCAGCCTCACACAGACACACACCAGGAGTTACTGTACCACAGCAGCAGGTACAGGACCCCACCACCTCCATCCCTGAACAGTAATCAGCGTTAAAGATGAATGAATGACTAATGTGGTAATAACGCCTATAGAATATTAATGCGGTGGTGTATGAAGACAATATGGCGTCCTGAGAGTGGCCCCGAGTTCCTTTGTCTGGCTCAGTCCTGGAGACCATCTGCTGCTCTTCTATTCTCTGTAAACCCATCCTGGAGTTACACCCACGGACAGACCGGACCCGGCCCGGACCACGGACAGACCGGACCCAGGCCCGGACCACGGACAGACCGGACCCGCCCGGACAGACCGGACCCACCCTGGACCACAGACAGACCGGACCCGGCCCAGACCACGGACAGACCGGACCCGCCCCGGACAGACCGGACCCACCCTGGACCACGGACAGACCGGACCCGCCCTGGACAGACCGGACCCACCCTGGACCACAGACAGACCGGACCCGCCCCGGACCACGGACAGACCGGACCCGCCCGGACCAAGGACAGACCGGACCCACCCTGGACCACGGACAGACCGGACCCGCCCTGGACAGACCGGACCCACCCTGGACCACAGACAGACCGGACCCGCCCCGGACCACGGACAGACCGGACCCACCCCGGACCAAGGACAGACCGGACCCACCCCGGACCACAGACCCACCCCGGACCACAGACAGACCCGGATCCACCCCGAGGCCTGGAGATGAGCCATAATCCAGGTCTAAACCGTTTTATCTCTGACAAACACAACCAGGACTAATGCAGCGTGAAGGGAGCGGTTCAATGGGATTAGCAAATTTAAGACAAGTCCTGGCTCAGTCCTGGTTTAGACTGGGTTTGTTTATGAAAAATATATTCTAGACTTAAACCAAACCAGGACTATACCCAGACTAAACAGCACATAACCAGGACTAAACTCAGACCAAACCATGGACTGATCTAGAACTAAACCTGCTCTAAAGCTAAACTAAACCAGGCCAAAACTAAGACTAAACTGGGAATAAACCCAGCCTTAACCAGGACTAATAATCCCAGTGTAATCTATACCTAAAACAGCACATAACCAGTACTAAACTGGAAAAAACAGGGCTAAAACAAGACTAAACCCAGACTATTCTAGCACTAAACTAGGACTAAACCAGGACTCAACTGGGACTAAATTGCGTCTAAACCTGCGACTAAACCGTGACTAAACTAGGACTAAACCCAGCGCATTCCAGGACTAAACTAGTCCAAAAATCTAGACTAAACCAGGACAAAACCTGGAGTAAACCTACACTAATCTAGAAATAAACCAGGCCTTAAATGTGCCAAATCTAGGACTAAGCTACACTTCAAATCTACTCCCTAACCAACGAAAAACCGGCTCTAAATGAAACTAACTCAGGACTTCAGCTGCGTCCGAGTACCACCAGGAGAAGTCAAACTGTACCTTCTTAATATTTCAGGTTTAAATGTGAGGATTTTGGACAGTGAGTAAGTCTTCAGCTGTACTTGAGAGGAATGTGGAGACAGAGCTGTGTCTGAACCTGCCTCACAGAGAAGAACCAACTCTGGCTCTAGTCTCTAAATATCTCCGTTTAACTCCAGGAGAAGAGGCCTGGTCACTTAACATTTATTTTGCTTTTATTTTAAGCTGAAGTGGCAGTTTAGGGCTAAAATGAAACCAAGATTTAACTGGAACTCATGAAAGAAGCTGACTTCTGCAAGCTGAGAACAGAGCTGTAGTTTTGTGTGGCCTAAACCAGAATGTCTCGAGACCTGGACTTAATCTTGAAAGCAGATATCGCTTTAGAAGCATTTAGAGATTTACAGATAACATTACTGCAGAATCTGGTAAAATAGCTGCTCCTTTTCTTTCAGGGGACACCGCAGAAACAAAGGGCCCGGACTAGACAGACTCCACAAGTCTTCAATGTCCTCCCCAATTAGAAATATAAGGATGTTACTGAATTGAAAACTAAATAGACAACAGACTTCAGACAACTAATGGGCGCTGCAGTACCTCAAACGATGCACGGAGCAGCTGTTGTTGCATCTTTCATATTTCTCCTGTTGTTAATAGTTGCATTTATTCCATCCATATTCATCCTCTTCCATTCAGATCAGTGAGGCAGTAATTCAATTCTAACTTCATTAAACTTGAGACTTTTTCATAGCTGTGTGCTCCTGGGCGAAGAAGCCAAGGGTCCGCTGACTATGTTCGTGCTTAAAACTTAAGCTTACTTTAATTGAATATCACTGATGAAGTCAAACAGGTTTAGGAACGGTAAATGCTGTCTGAAAGTGGCACAATATTTATTATGCGCTGTCTAAGTCAACAAACAATGCAACTTTTTGCCCTAAACAGCGTCACCCCAAATTCACACTGAAAACGTCACGGGGGCGTTGCAGCAGCAGATCGTTTTGCGCGCGTCTTTTCAAAAGCGTCCATTCACACCTAAAGCGTCAGAGCTGCGTTTGGACGGCGCTGCGTCTGTGGATCTGCTCCCTGTTTTACCAACTTCATTCCTATAACTGGTGGATATTCTTGCTTCTTCAGATGGTTAAGCAGAAATATTACAAACTGATTTATACCAAACTATTTTTGTTTGAATAAAATGTACTTTTATCTATAGTACGTGACCAATTACATTTTTGTTTTTTTGTTGTTTTTATTGAGCTCGCTTGGTGATCAGACAACAGTACTACTGTCGTGCTAGAAGTAGAATTACAATCTTTTTGTGTCTTAAAGTTAATGTTAAAGTTCTCCACCTCAAGAATTAACTTCTTGTCATCCATGGTACAACATTCACTGAAGTCCTTGCTGTGATGCGCGATGTTTACGTCAGTCATACATTTAGAAAACCTTTATTTTGAAAGTGTAGTGGAAGTTTATTTTGACACTTGGTGCCTGTTTCCTGTGTTTCTCGGCTGTAGCGCTGCCGGTCGACTGCAGGAGACGCTGGAAAAATAGAACTTCAACCTAATTTGAGCGTAGCGTCGTGGCGTCGGTCGTAAGACGCGCGTATGACGTCCCCGGTGTGAACGGTCAGAGTGAATAAAACAGAAAGCAGCTCATTCGCGTCTGACGTGACGCTGCTGCTGCTTTGGTGTGAACTGGGCGTCCGAGTCAGTGTGATGACAAAGACGTTGTTGCAGGGTGAATAAAGCCCCCTGCAGCGGCCCCTGGAGTATCTTGGTGGAAAAACCAGCCTTGTAAGAATAGGAGAACCGACCCGGTGTCCTTGAAGTCTCAGGTCCGGTCCTGGTTCAGCCACAACAACAACAACAGCAACGGTAACAACAACCCAACCTGGAACCCAACAACCTGGAATTGATTACATTAAAATGACAAGTACCACCTGAGTGTAAACAAATGTGTACAGCAGTCTGTTAAATAATAAATAGTAAGCAAAACACGAGGTCAAATGCCCAAAAAAAACCTTTGTAATAACCTAGAGTTCAGAGTAAAGCACTGTCGTAAACACTCGCAAGTTAACTTCTGTGTGACCTCTGTGTGATCCCTGGCTCGCGTTTACTTTTGCTTTCCATTCCTCTTAGCTGTGCAAAGTTTGTTTCTGCCTTTGTCCGCTCCGCTATGACAAAAACTGAAAACTAAAGCCATCTCTCGCTTGTTGTAGGGCTGGACAATACGGCTAATAAAAAAAATCTTGATTTTGTTCATTTCTCAGCCTATTTACGATTTCAGTCGATTTTTTCTCTTGCTATTTAAATCTCGATTTATAATTTTTAAATGAGATTACTGCATAGTATTTTTTAATTTTCCTTAGGGTATATATTCTAAATGTCTGTACAAAAAACAGCAAGGCAGAAAGTACAGTGACATAAATGTCTTTTAGCTTTAGCCGTCTCTGCTTCTAAAGACCAGGTTTATTATAATATTAATCATTATTCACCATAGAGGCTGTGAAAAGAAGCCAACTCCAGAGCATGTGGTGCAAAAGAACTCCTTTCTCTGTGGTTCGTAGAGTTTTTAGCGTCTGCAGAGTCTCCACTGTCAGTATTTAAGCTGCTTTAGCCACAACACAGGAAACAGTGCGGTGCTTGGAGGACACTAATTTCCGCTAAGTTCTATTTTACAATTTTTGACAACGTCCAAAATTTAAAAATGTATCAAATTAATTCGATTTATCGCCCAGCCCTAGCTTGTTGTTTGTCTCTAACTGCAATGTGCCACTTTCTCTCGAGACTTGACGCTCAGACTTGTGTCGTTCTCAGCTCAGAGAAAGCAGAGGAAGAGGCGTTTTTTTCACCCCACGACAAATTTAACCTTCCCAAAAAGTTTATTTAAGGTAATACTGTAAGTTACCGCATTCTTCTTTAAAGAAACTTTGCAACATATTCTATTTCCAAAACCAATATCTGCAAAACTTCACGCCGTATTTCTCTCATTAATCCCTTTCTCTCAGTTTAATGAATGCTTTTGGGAACAGTATTCCTCTCACTGAGAAACAGATCTGCCTCACTCTGTCACATAAACCTGATCTGACTTATCTAAAAATGTACTTCTTGGTTCATTTCTCACATTTCTGGTTCTGTGACATTAGTTTAACAGAAGTGTCTTCAGTTTTGCTCGGTTTCCTGTCAATGTGGTTTCTCTGCTGTAATCAGGAAACTCTTCTCTCTGCAACAGCAGCGCAGAGATGACCACAAGAACAAGAAATGAGGAAAGACTCGACTCAAACCAAATATAGATCAGACACATTATTAAACAGAAGGAAACTCCGAAGCCACAATGAAAGACGAGTTTCCTCCAAGTCTCAATACAAACAGGGCAGCTCCAGGTTGTCCTGTGAAATTTAAGACCTTTTTAGGACTTTTTAAAGCCATTTAGAAGGAAATTTAATGGCAGCATCATCAACAACAGAACAATAATCTGTATGAACTTTACACTCAGGAATTATCTGTACTACTCTGAAACTCAAAGGTTTTATTTTAAAAGTGTAATACAGATGCTGCATTAAAAAACTCATGAATAAATTAATCATGCATTTCAATGATAACATTTCTTTAATAAATATATTTTGTTATTGCAGTGACACTATTTTGTAAAATAACTAATTTTAAGACCTAGATAAACAAAATGTAATACCTACTCCTAATATTTATTACTTTTAAGGTCTTGATTTTAAACGATACTTTTTCTGATACCTATGGTGAGCCAGTTCATCTTCTACAATCATAAAACTAGAGCTGCAACAATTAATCGGATTAATCAATTATAATCGATTAATGTAATTATCGTCAACTACTTCAGTAATCGTTTAGTCGTGAACTGAGGCAATCACAGACTCTGAAACAGGCCTTGAGCGGAGAGAGGAGGTTTATCACCAACACAGAGCAGTAACGCCACAGAAACGGTTAAAAACAAAGCACATTTTGTATTTTTGATTAAAAATATCTTTGTGCATATGATCTACCCAAACATTCTCAAGTGGCACAGTTATAGTTTTGGCTGGTTCAAATTTTGTTAAAAAAAAAAAAAAAAAAAAGTGTGACTGTGTTTGGTGGCAGTCGGAGAGGCCAAAGTCTCAGATTGGCAGCCATGTCTCCGTCAGTCTGCCCCAGGGCAGCTGCGGCTACAGAAGCAGGTCACCACCACAGAGTTAAGGAAGAATGGACTCATGTAAAGTTCTTTGAGAAAGAAGCTTGTAAAGTGCAATAAAAATCCAATCCATGATTATACCTATCATACATTTTAATATTTTTTTAAACATAAGAAAAGCCTGTTCTTAAATGGAGTCATGCCTGCTTGACACTAAATAACACTAACAAATTTACTATAATTAAGGTCTCTCAATGGGGCCCCCTCATGTCCTGGGCCCCAGTGCAGAATCGTGCATGACTTTCTGTAGCCCTGCAGTGTGGACGCATCAAACCTATCCCTGGACACACAGCATGCGTCACATCTGTACTCAGCAGGGACTACAGCTCCAGGAACCATTCACAAGACAAAAGGGCTGCACAATAAATCGTATCACAATATCAGAAAAGGAAATGTCTCTATCAGAAGAATCTAATCACATGTGTTGTGACTAAGGGTGCTCCGATCGATCGGCCGCCGATCATGATCGGCCGATCATGGCTAAAAATAGAGTGATCGGTAAAATGGGCCGATCAAATTACAACAAACACGCGAGGCTCTCACATTTACTGTCCTGCGACTCCGGTTTGATTAAACAGCAGTAGCGTTATTTTAGCAGTGTTTTTAAGTTGAGCCCTGGTTATAACTAACACAAACCTGCCCTGGAGGCGTTGCTTTGTGTCCCCACTGTGTCCCCGCCTGCTTTAGGAGCGCACGGGACAGAACCGAGGCGCAGCAGTGTGTGTATTTGCAAACACCAACGTAAATAGAGCTACAGCTAACCCGCTAACAGTTACGTTAAAAAGATTAAGAAAGTTCAGAGTCTGCCTGTGTCTTGTTGCGCGGAGAAAACTGTGCGTTTTGTGGCTTAAACTGCACCAAATGGCTGCTAATGGAAAGAGAAAGTAAAAAGGCAGCCCATGTGTCCGTGAGTCTGAGAGGAGCACCTTTCATCGTTGTCTTCTCTGCTCTCTTTGCACGTTTTCTTCATTCAGACGTTGTCAAAACTGGCTGCAGGAGCTGCTGCTCTTTAGTCCACTGTGTTTCAACCTGGTTTGGCTGCGCGTTACGCGGACACAGGCGCTGCACCCGCGGACTCGCATTAAAGGAACCAATTAAGAAGAACAGCTGATTTTTACATCAGCGGAGCATTCAAACAAAGCCACAGACACTGGGCACACATTAAAGACCAATAATGCAACAAAACCTCTTCTAAAACAAAAATAAGTAGAATTTTGTTGTTCTTTTATATTTACAAAGGCTACAGTATTTTTCAAATGGAACTAATAATAGCCTGCATACAATACATTACTACATTGAAGACCACGTGATCGGTATCGGCCATGATCGGTATCGGCCGATCACAGCAGAGGCTGATCGGTGATCGGCCTCAAAAACCCTGATCGGAGCACCCTTAGTTGTGACTAAATAAAAATGTTTAAAACGTCCAGTTTTAGTGGGAATTTAGCTTTGTTTTATTCCTGGTTTAGTCTGTGTTAAAGTTACACTGTGTAACTTTTCTCCTAAATATGTGGGGCATACTGACTTGTTTTTGTGATTTTTTGAGCGATTATAAGGCCTGAGGCTGCGATCTGTTGCTCCGAGCGGGGCTTCTGTACTGAGAAACCACCCTCGCAACTTGGCCGGGAGCGCTCCGCTGTTGAGGAAGAGTCACGTGACAGGGAACGACTTGAGGCGCAGTATAACCAGGAAGCTACTTTTAGCGTTGTTATTTTCGCCAGTTCGTCAGGGCCGAAGGACACAAGAAGATGAAGACAATGTCGGACGAGGCAAGAAAAAGAAAACGTGAAAGGGACCGCACCAGATCGCAGACAAGAGTCAACATCGGACAGACTTTTGCTCGCTGGCGTCAGATGAGAGACAGAGAAGGCTGCAAATCGGATCACGTTTTTGCTTCTTTACTGTTGGGCAGGTAAATTAGCCTCTTTATTTTTTCTTTAGAACGTGCTTTTTCATACAGTTATTAGTTGTTTTTACTGCGACCATTGCGCGATATTTGTTGATAAGCTAACGCTAGCGCTAACTCTATAGAAGATCCAGTCCAAACTTCCAAAGGTAGCAGCAGGTCGACTAAAGTTGAAACAATGATGGAAATAGACGCACGCTCGCACAGTTTCAGAAGGAGGAGGGGCCCTAGTGTTTACGTTTTGCGACGGTGCAGTGGCACCTGTGGCCTCTAGAGGCGCAAGACCGGGAATCTTACACAGTGTAACTTTAAGTTTTGATTTTGTCGCCGTTTTGAACTTGTAAATACAGGAACTTACATTTTTGAGAAATGTAGTGAATTTAACTTACTATGTTCCAAAAGTAGGCTCTATTTTCAAATATAGCAATAATGTTATCGCAATTTTCAACATAGTTATCAAATATTGCTTGTTTTCTCCATATCATGCAGTCCTAGTAAGTGGCTTCAGAAGGGCACAGATAAACGCCTGTTGTTCTCCTCTTTAGTCTCCTGAAGCTAAACCCAGACTGAACTGATATTCAGTCTGGAGAGGACAGATGGTGCTGCTCCGAGCTAACACTGCTCTGAACTGAACAACTCTCAGAATAAAATGGGAACAAGATTTAGAGAACAGTCACTGGGACAATATCATCCACTGTTCAACTATTCACAGCATGAAGGGAGCGTTTGTTATGGGTTCATTACAATATTAATTTCAGTACACGTCAGCTGTGTCAAATTTTTGCAAGATGTGTAATAAGGACCACAACAGCATTCTCTTTTAAATGTTTTTAAAGGCTGTAAAACGTGCTGCTGTTCTAGAGGAGACTAAGACTTTTAAAAATGTGACTAAAAGCAGAATAAAGACACTTTAAGACTGTTTTCTATCCAAAAATGTGAAGGAAAGAAGTTCAAACTCAAGCAAGCAAAACAAAACTCACAGCAGGCTCACAGAGGTCGACCAAAATCATTATAAAAAGTTAAAAATTTGCTTTTTTTTTTACAACGCATCTCCACTACTAACGCCTCGAATGTGACTTCTATAATAAAGCTTTATGATAAGTTGGGATCTGACCAGCTATTTTTGATGAATGTTTATGTTTTTTACCGCTGAGTCTTGCCACCACCTGATGCCACCTGAGAGTGTGGTTCATAAATATCTAAAAACAAAGTTCAGACCAAAGAGACCACACAGTTTCATTGACACAAAACGAGTCTACTGTAATTTTATAACACCAGTGTGGTTTACAGAGCGGCCACACCCAGAGCTGTGAACCCTCTCCTCAGCCTCTCTGCAGTCCCTTAAACAAACATATACTTACACTAAATAATACATTTTAAGAATATTATAAGTCATAATAATCTTTGTGCTGGTCCCAAAGCTGGATAAATAGAGAGGGTTGTGTCACAAAAGGGTGTCTGGTGTAAAACTTGATTCATGAGTGAATTACTGCACGCTAAATACCTAAAAAAGGAAAAGAAAATATATTATAACAATCTAAGGCAGCAGGAACAGACTGAAGCTGTGTTTGTGGTGAGTCACCTGCAGCTTCAGAGAAAATGCTGAGTCAAACCTGGACAAACAACAACAAACGCTGACAACAAAAAACATATATAATCTTTTAAATAAAGATTAACAGGGAAAAAAAGAAAGTACAGGCTGCACAAAATTAGAAAGAAAAAAGAAACATATACAACAAGTGACTATTTTGAATCCAGCGATCGTGTTAGTTCAATAAAATTAAAAAATTGCTACAATGCTTGGGTTTCTCATGAAGTATGACTATTACCATGGCACAAAAAATGTTCATATATGAAGTAAATGTTATCAAAATATCAAAAAGACATCCATTAATATACCCATGTAATCTTGCACGTTTTGAAAGGGGCATTATAAATATATTTTTTGTATTTTTAGACATTTTAGGTTAAATTACCACATAAAATTTGAATATTTAAAAGCTAGACTGAAAAAAATGAATCATTTAATTCTATGGATACTTACAATAAATAAAGAATATGGTCTCCACTCATAAAGGTTGTGAAAATAACACAAAACAAAACTGTCTAAGGTCACTTTTCTCTTCCTCTGCAACAATTTTCAAATATTGTTTACATTCAGACACAAACTAAGCCAATCTTGTCATAAAAAAAGTTTAAAGATTCCGGTTTAAACCATAGAGATGACACTAATTTCTTCTGGTCAAACCTCGGGTTGTGTAACACTAAATTAAAAATTGAAACTGGACTAAACCAGGTCCAAACAAGAACTAAAGCAATGACTAAATTGAGATAAAAGGTGGGCCTGTATCAGGGCAAAGCCAAGACTAAACCAAGACTAAACTAGGTCTAAAGTACGACTAAATTAAAGGGATTAAACCAGAACTTGAGGTAAAAAGGACTTGGCCTAGGACTACTACAAACGTCTACACAAGGACTATGTCTTTATTATAAATCTACAATAGCCTTCCCAGGTCTAAACTTATTTTTGGTCCCACTACGGTTTGATTTGAGGTTTTGTTTGAACAAATATTTAGTTTTAAGACACTGTCTGATAAGGAAATGTAGGGTCATAAATCAATGTATTGCATGCACATGTAAGGCCAGGCTAATATAGTTTTTTTATTAGCAAAAGGAATCCGACGCTCAAGCTTTGGCCAAAGGACAGGGCAAGAACAATAAGCCAGAAATTAAAAACATGTTTGTTAGGCTGTGGTAGACGTAATACTTCAGAATTCATGCATTTTAAGGTTTTTAGAAAAGCCCATGTAACAAGCAGGGTCGATTAGCCTACTGCAGCATATAAGCTATGGAGCATTTACTGTGACTTTTACACATTAACTGGCTTTATGATGTTGAATTAGCACGAGAAGCAGTAATTAAAATACCACAGTATAACTTTTAACACACAAATCAAACATCTTTCCAGTTGTGAAGTTTGTTCTTGTAACGCTCCTCCCAAGCGGATCTTCACGCTCGCTTTAAGGAAATGAAAACTAATACTTGCGGACATTTGCGGGATGTCTGCAAATAAAACTGCATTCACACCGCTTTCCTTGAGCCAACTTTGCAAAATGATTTGCATGCGAATGTACACCATCAGCACAAGCAAGTTAAACTCCCGTGTAAGTTCAGTTTAGGCTAAAATACGTGACATTGGCATCTCCGAAGTCAAGCTAACTCGATAGCATTTCACTATTATCGAACTTGCAAAACGTAACAGCACTTATGTAGCATTATTTATGCATTTATTGAGTATTTGGACACTTGTTTTGGGATTATTGGGCGGATTTATATGATAATTGTGTGTTTTTGATAGCTAAGTGGCACCGAAGTGCAAAAGGGCGTGTAAGTGAATCAGTTAAGTTAGCCACGGTGGCTAAAGCTAAACTAGCTAAACATGTAACGGTTATTGCAGAAAAAAGCCTATTAATGTTGCTAGCAGCAGTTTTAGCACAAGACTTAGCCCGATACAGGGAACCGAGCCCGTGCGGGACGTGATCAAAGTTGTATTTACGGGTCTATTTTGAGCCAGGACCTTACAAGGAGTCTGCGAGCGGAAGTTGGGCTAAAAATAATAAAAGGCGAAGCGGCAGCGGAGAAGCGGAGGCCCCGGGGCTGGCACAGCCGTCTGAGAGCGCTGCTAACGGGCGGGAAAAGCACCGAGAGCCCGGGGAGAACCAAACCACGGGAAAAGGTGCTACCGTCCGCGTGACCGGAGGTTATCTGACCGTTATATTCGCCTCTTACCTTCTCCTCATCGGTTAGCTGCTCCTCATGATCCGCCATCTTTTCTTCCGGCTCCACCAGCTTCTCAGCCCAGCGACGTCACCGGAGGGGCGGTGTACTGGAGCTGCTCGGGCCGGGGGCAGGCGTCACCTCAGGGGCGGGGACTGGAGCTGCTCAGGCCGGGGGCGGTGTAACCTCAGGGGCGGGGGCTGGAGCTGCTCAGGCCGGGGGCGGTGTAACCTCAGGGGCGGGGGCTGGAGCTGCTCAGGCCGGGGGCGGTGTAACCTCAGGGGCGGGGGCTGGAGCTGCTCAGGCCGGGGGCGGTGTAACCTCAGGGGCGGGGGCTGGAGCTGCTCAGGCCGGGGGCAGTGTAACCTCAGGGGCGGGGGCTGGAGCTGCTCAGGCCGGGGGCAGGCGTCACCTCGGGCGGGGACTGGTTCCAGAGCGGCGGTGTTCTCCTGGAGCTGAGTTGTCAAAATGTGCATTGTTTTTATATTTTATGGGGGCATCACAATTACAGATGAATTTAAGACCATAAGACCAATTAGAGGGCCCAGATGGTTTAGGGGCCCATGAGAGTGGCCCTTGTCCATGTCAAATCATGTATGGATTTAAAATTTCATTGTCCTATGAAATTTGTCAACTCATCACAACATTTGACACATGATTAATTATTTGTGAGATAGTAATAATAATAATAATAATAATACAAAATATATCATTAATTAGCTAATAATAAATAACAAATTGTAAAAATATATTAAAAATGTGTATGGAATTTTCTTAAATAAACTAACAAAGCTACTACTTTACTTAATAATAACTATGAAGCTTAAGCCTTAGAAATGTGCTTAATGTGTTTTAAAACTTTAGGGCTCATTCTGAAATCCTGCACTGGGGCCCCACATTTCCAAGTTACGCCACTGAGTGAGTGGGTGCTCATGGTATGACACAAACCCAGGGGGTACAAGAGATAAAAAAGGTTGGGAACCGCTGACCTAGATGACAACAACAAATGCTGGAAAAGTAAGAAAAGTGTTAGGCTACCATACAAAACAAGCGGAGAAGAATTCTGTAACTAATATTAGCAGATCAGGAATGGACCAGGAGAATAGTAGGCTGTAATAATAATATCAGACAGTGTTTAGCCTAAATACACTGAGCCAAAAGCCTTTGTGTGTTCCCCTGTTTAAGACTTAGATTCAGACAGAATCTGACCCACAGTCACAGAAGCTCAGTTGCAACTCTTAAAAAAACTCTTTAAAAAACAGTAAAATGTCAAATAGGTATAGAATAGTTATAAGTAGTAAAATAATATGAGTAAAATACAACAGAACAGATAGAAAATATATAAAATTTGCATATTTACAATAATACTATAATAAGTAACACTATACAAAGAGGCAGGGTAAAGGATAATGGGACAATGTCAAAATCTCAGCTGGAGCAGAGGTCTGTTCAGATACAGGTGAGAAAAACAGAAACAACAGAAAACATTCAAACAGAAAATCCACAAATACTGAACCTGATCATGTTTTGTTAGCAGCGTTGTGTTTCCCAAACAGCGGTGCGTGGACCCCCAGGGGTACGCAAGCACATTGCAAGGGGTACTTGGAATTATTTCATAATCCATTTCCAAGATGATTGCAATTTTTTCATATTGAACTATTAAAACTTGAAAGAATATGATTAGAATATTTTTTGTTACTTTTTTTTTAGGTTTAATAGCTTTTTAATTTGGGAGTTATTACAATTATTTTTTTCTTCCTTTGTAGTCAATTTATTGTTCAAGATTAGTTTTATTTTTTAAGACCATTTTGAACATTAAGATATAGTAAAATAAATGTAATATGAGTTTATATTGTCATTTTATATTTTATTTTAAAGGCAGGCAGTGTATTATGTGTCTAATTTTGAATTTGAGTTTCATTGAAAAATGCAGGACAATTAGCATTTACAATAAATTATGTTTTTTTTATTACAGTTTTGAAGAATTATCAATGCGTATGAGTGATAACATAATAATAATCTGTGTGTTTGAATATTATCACCAATTTTTGATGCTACAGTTCAGAAATAACTTCACTTTAGGTCATGTGTACTGACAGAGAAGACTTTAAACTTTGTGCCAGTTTTTGTTTCGTGTCGGAAAGCGCAGGTTATTGCAGCGATATTAGCCATAAACCAAAGATATCTGCATTTTGACTCTTGAGCAGCAGATTTCTTACCTGCCCATCTCAATTTAAAGCTCTCTTGTTTGTAGGCCGAGACCTAAATCAAATGTGTAATACCAAAGAATTAGGGTTTGTTAGTTTCAGACACTTAATGTGAATGTCTGTGTTTTCAGCTGGTGGGTCAGGACCCCAGAGTGGCTCACACAGGCCTGTTCCCAGCACGCTGTAAAAAATATAGTTTACATTTTTTTTATGTAGCCTATTATTACATTTTGACGAGGTTAAGGTTGAGTTGTGAAGAGGTAACATTTCAGTCTGTGATGATTTGTTTTTTTTATGATTTAGCCACCTGCTAACATTTGCTTTCACAGTACCGTAGTTTCCGCGCTATAGGGCGCTCTGGATTATAAGGCGCACTGTCATTGAACGGTCTATTTTCAAACTTTTTTCACATATAAAGCTCTCCGGACTAAAAGGCGAAACAAAACAGTCAGATAAGTCAGTCAGTCAAACTTTATTCCACGCGTTCACCATAACTCCCAAACTTGTTCAGTTGTAACTCGTGAATAAAAAACACAATCTGAGAAATCAAACGATAGCTTATTCACAATAACTCATAACTGTTCAGTTAACGTTAGAACAAAATACAACACAATACTCTCACTTTTTCACTTCATTCCTCGTCCACAAATCCCTCAAATTCTTAAACAGTTGGGCGATTACGGCAATATTATGGTGAAGCACAGTATGTGTTACTCCGCGATGCTCCTGACTACGGTAGCCATAAATAAATTCATATATAAGGCGCACTGTCGTTTTTTGAGAAGATTGAAGGCTTTTAAGTGCGCCCCATAGTGCGGAAAATACAGTATATTTTTATAATCTGTCCTTTTGGTGACAAATTCTGGTTTATATCATATCACATTTACACAATCCCTGCAACAAGAAAATAATGTTTATGTCATCAATACAACACAAAAAGAGAAACTTTTAGTCCCAAGAATAACTGTGGGATCAATAGTTGTAGCAGTGGTAATAAACCCCTTTCACGTGACGTCAGACAACTTCCGTTTTGAGACGATGGGATGTATCTTCAGTTCCGGTGCCGTGCTTCTCTCATAAGAAATTCACCCAGACTTTTTTAAAATTGCCGTTTACAAGTTTACACAATATACAGCGATTTTCAAATAAATATTTACCCACAAAACGTTCAAAACTTGCGAAAGGATATTAATTCTTCAACAAAGGAGACTTGGATTTTGAAGTGAGTGCTTTGTTATGTAGCTAGATAGCGTTAGCAACATGGCTAAGTCATAGAGCTGCGCTATAAAACAGTGTTAGATCATGTCATGATCTGAGTTTATCTGAATATTTGACAATCTGCTTATCAGGAAATACCACTGGATAGTACTACAGTATATTTTCATTTAGTAAAGCTCTGTGCTCGAACACTGACTCTGCTGTAGTCATCAGTCTGTGACAAAATAATAGACTTTTCAGGTCTAATTAGAAGTTCATTGCAGTACTATGCAGTGAGCCTTTCAGACAAGCAGATTGTCATTCATTTAGATCGTAACATAATCTAATATTGTTTTATCGCACACCCGTTAGACCTATCGCTAACGCTACAGCATTAACAACTACTAGCTTTAGCTACAAGACAAAACACTTACCTTCATAATCAAATAAGTAACCCTCAATGAAAATTTTATATCCTTTTTCGAGTTTTGACCGTTTTGTCAGTGAATTTTAATCAGCAAATCTCTGTACATCATGTAGCCTTATATTTGGCAAATTTTTAAGACTCTGAGTAAATTCCTTACTGGCGAGCAGCAGCACTGGAAATGAAGACACATCCCATCGTCTCAAAACGGAAGTTGTCTGACGTCATCGTGAAAAGGGCCTATAGTCGTAGTAGAAGCAGTAAAAGTAGGCCTAGTATTAGCATTTCTTTTTTTTTTTTTACTTTTTCTCAAGTAAAAAGTAAAAGCAGTACTTTTTCTTCGGCTTGGTTGATATTATTTTGATGCAACAATACTTGAGCTCAAGTACAGATTCACCCACTTTAACCATTGGTGTAGTTAGATCATTTTTAGAGGAGTTACAGAGTTCTTGGCACCGTTAAATGTCCCTCTCATCCTCTTCAGTGTAGGGATCAGCATCAAAACTGGTGTAAAAGGAAACTGAGGCACTCAAAAAGGTAGGAGTTAATAAAAAGCCTTCATTATAACATGGTTAGTTAAAATGTTGCCACCGAGTTTCGGCTCTTAGGCCTTCATCGGACAAACTCGAGTTCAAACTTCGACTTTAAACCTGGTCACGTGTACAACAAATAACAATTTATTACTTCAAAATATAAACGTAAGACAATATTTTCTTGATTAAAAATCACAAGCTCATGTCAACTTTCAATTTAATATACTTTATACAAAAATAGACATCCACTTATTTCTCCCCTCACTCAGTTACTACGTGTCTATTTTTGTATAAAGTATATTAAATTGAAAGATTATCACTATTGACATAATCAATAAGGTTTAATACACTTTGCCATATCTTTTTTTCTCCTTCACATCTCTGACTTTTTCTGTTAAAAGTGTGATTATTGCTCAGAAACAGACAGAAACTCACAATACAAACAGCTACAAATATAACGTTATAAAAGGCTCAGTAATACAAGAAATTACATGTGCAGTGCTATTTGTTTCTTTTGTTTGTTACTTCTCAGCACACAAAACGCCTCTGCCTTCAACAACAGTAATGCAGTTGGGATTTCCCTCCACTAGATGTCGCTGTCAGACTGTTATTTGCCTCAGATCATGTTTTTATGAAGAATGGGACTCTCTCTGATGTAACTGGAGCTGAAACCTGCAGAGACAGACTCAGCCTCAGTGTTTTCTCACATCCACGAGTTCAGAGGCGAGTTCAGAGGCGAGTTCAGAGGCGTCCGCTGTGAGACCAAAGTTAGGCTCCTCTTTAAACACCAGCACAGATCACAGAGAGAGACTTTTATGGACAAAGACGGACTCTGAGAAGATTCAGAGTCGCAGCTGCTCACACAGAGGAGAATATTACTGCTACAAAAACATGCAATGGTTTATATACAGGGCCCTTCCTATAGGCAAAGTAAGCAACTGCATGGGGCCCCGCAGGCATTAGAGGGCCCCCATACTTAAGCATTGTCTAGATCAGTGGTTCCCAAAGTGGGGTCGCAAAGGTGCTGCAGGGGGGGAGTTCATCTACATTAAGTACATTAAAAAACTTGATTGAACTCTGTGATTTTGGTTGTATTATTTGTAGTTGTATTCAAAGTATTTTTGTACTATTATTTCTAGTATCTATAGTAGTGTAATATTTTTGTAATACTTTTGTTCTTTGTATTTGAAGCATTTGTACTATTATTTGTGGTTGTATTCAAAGTGTTGGAATAGCAGTTGTAATAGTGTTTGTAGTATTTTTGTATTATTATCTAAATTCATTTTGTAGTATTATTTGTAGTATTTTGGTAGTATTATATTTGTAATTGTATTTATAGTATTTGTTATTATTTGTAGTATTTTTAAGTATTTTTGAGGCTGTATTTGAAGCAGTGGAGTCTTCATAACCTTAAAGTTTTTATAAAAATCTATGAGGGAAAACATGACATAGACTTTTGAATACAGTAAAGTTTTATTGTTGGGGGTCTGCGTGGATTTGTCTGATTTTTAAGGCGGCCTTAATGCTTTTGACTTTGGGAAAGGCTGCTCTACATATTTGATTCTGCAACTATGTTTGATTTTATTCTTTTGGTATGCATTTTTGTATCGTGCTGTTTCCTGTAAGTTTTGAAAGAGTTCATCTGAAACTGGGGGCCAATGCCAATAAAGCAATTTCCTGATTTCCTGGGGCCCCTCTTGTTGATTAAGTAATGTTGCAAGCAAAAAATGAAAGAATTTATGAATAAAAATAAGAGTATATTGTGGTAATCTTTACTTAGTGTGCAAAATGATTGAAAGCCTTGGCCCCCAAATCTATTTATAGCTTAGGGCCCCCAAATATATAGGGCTGGCACTGTTTATATAGAAAAAAAAATGCCTTGCTGTTAATCCAGACACAGGTGGGACAACTTTAATCAACAAAACGCTGTCTGTTTGCAGAGATTGACGGTGACCTGAGGTTGTAAACTCACACCTGGCGTTTCTTTTGTTAAACCTCTGTTAAAGTGTGTGTTGTTGTCGGTCTGTGTGTGTGTTGTTGTCGGTCTGTGTGTGTGTTGTTGTCGGTCTGTGTGTGTGTTGTTGTCGGTCTGTGTGTGTGTGTGTGTGACGTCAGATTCTGCCTCCAGCTCGGCTCTGCCACTGCCCCCGAGCCTGAGTCTGTAATTTACTCCTGGCTCCAACAGAAACACTGCCAACCCTTCCTTCAGGGACATTACAGGGCAGCGCTGCTCCACACGAGAGCCTAACGTTTACTGTGAGACCAAGAAATAACAGCCTTTAATTTACTGTGAGCGTGTGACAAGGAGATTCTGATTATTCCAAAAAATACCTCCAGGTTTTCTCTTAGGTTCTGCTCTTTGGAAAGATTGGACACTCAACCCAATCCACTTTATTTCTATGGCACATTTTACAAACACAGACAGTTTCCAAAGTGCTGCACAAAATTATAAAACAATAAATAAATAAATGAATACATGTTCTATTTAACCTCACTACCTTCCACTAAAGCAATAAAAACCAGTAAGATCCAATAAGAGCAATACAATGAAAAGCACAAAAGTAAATAAGTAAAATCAATCAAATAAATAAAAACAAAACAATAAAAGACACAGGACCACACAAGTCACGCTGAGTTAAAAGCCAGAGAAGAGTGCGTTCCACAGTCTGGGGCTGACCACAGAGAGGGCCCCGGTCCTTGCCTGGAAATTCGCCTTAGAATCAATTCAATTTCTAGGGCGGAGCAAACCCGAGTTAACGGACAGCGGAGTTAGCCAATCAGAAAATGGCGGACGTGACGTTAACAAAGCGACAAGAAAGTGAGAAAATAAACAAACAGAGCAGTGAAGCCACGAGGGAGGAACGAGGGAGTTATTTCAACATTACCGTACCATACGCTGAATGAAACAAACTCTCGCTCCTCGGTGCCATCTTGATTGTTGTCGGTGAGGAGACGCGTACGAGTGACGCTGCTCGCGAAGAACACGTGACTTAAATAAACCAATCAAAATGCACGGTACGGTTTGGATTTGAGTAAACCACTGAGGACGGCGGTGACCAGACTGAGATTTCTCTGTAGAATAACACAGAGGCATCAGTCTGGATTTTCCAGGCAACCCCGGTCCCCCCCTGGTTTTAAATCTTGTCCTAGGGACCACGAGCTGGAGCTGGCTCTCGGACCTCAGTGAACGCGCTGGAGTGTAAATTTGAATGAAGTCTGTGATGTACTGTGGGGCCACTCCAGTCAAAGCTTTAAAAATAAGAAAAAAGATCTTAAAATCAATTCTAAATCTAACAGGAAACTGGTACTGACGCTGGTGTTAATATTATTTTCCTTTTACATGTTCTAAATAAACCATTCGTTCATTCTTTCATTCATGATTAGGTGCTTTCTTCCTTCTGTGGTGGTGACCTACGTCTGTAGCCACAGCTGCCCTGGGGCAGACTGACAGACACATGGCTGCCATTCTGCGCCCCTCAGAATTATAATGCACACACTTCAACTTTCCTCCACTCCTCACTGTTTCTTCTGTTTACATGGGATGGCAGAGCTCCTCCATGCCCACGCCCCAGCCCGGGCCCTGAGGTCCGCGGACCAACTGCTCCTCTCTGTCCCCCGCTCCAGACTGTCCACAGGAGGAGACAGAGCCTTCTCAGTGGCTGCACCCAAATTATGGAACAGTCTCCCACTGCACATTAGATCTGCACAGACACTCGAGCACTTTAAAGGTTTGTTAAAAACCTACTTCTTCTCATTGGCGTTCAACACTGATTAAGCAAGCACCTTACATTTTAACTTGTATTTAGTTTGGTTTTAGGCACCTGTGGTCTTTTATTCTATTGTATTATTAATTAATGTCTTCTTATGCTTTTATATTATTATATTATACTATTTAATTATTGTATTATTTTATATTAGCGTATTATGGCTTGTGCAGCACTTTGGTCAACTTGGGTTGTTTTAAATGTGCTGTATAAATAATGTTTGACTTGACTTGAGTTTGACTTCTGTAAAATCCACACAAAAGCTAGTTTAGTTAGTTAAAAACACTTTCTGGGCCGCTCTCAAACTTTCAAACGTTATTATACATGAATATTATTTAATAGATTTGTGCACAATTCATGCAACTTTATTTCCCGGATCTACCTCACCCCCGCTCCCCTGTCTGGATGAATCCTTACAGAGTGAACTATGATCCTATAGATGAACTAATGACTAACTCCTGGCACATGTTGCTGTCCGTCCTGGGACAGGATCTCTCCTTCAATATGGCCTCCATAAGGTTTCTGCTTTTTTTCCCCCACAGCTGGGTTTTTTAGGAGTTTTTCCTTACCTGGCTGTGTTTAGTTTAGTGTAGTTATTGTTTGTGTTGATTGTGTGTTAAGTCTGATTGTGTGTTTATGTTTGATGAACTGTTTGTGAAGCCTTTGAGGAGACTTTTGTTGTGATCCTGGGACATACAAATAAAACTGAATTGAATTAAACAGAAACTATGAGCCTGAGGTGTTGTTCTGTTCCGGGCCTGTCCCACCAGGAGGAGGCCCCGGGGAAGACCTAGAATACACCTTGGGGTTTCTTTGTAGAGGAAGTGTCTGTGGAGAGGGAAGTCTGGGCATCTTTGCTTAGACTGCTGCCTCCGCGACCCGGTCCTGGATAAGCAGAAGAAGTCGTGTGTGCCTGTGAAGACTGTGAGCCTGAGGCGGGGCACAGCCTGGACAGCGGTCGGTCGCAGGGCTGCAGGTTTTTATGCTCATTTCAGATTTTTTGCTGGGATCTGATTTTGTTTTTGTGTCGGGTTCATGTTACAGTTTTAATGTGATTTGTGCAAAAAAAGACCTGACAGAGCCTGGAGGGGTGGGACTGTGATGTGTCAACTCTCGCTGACACAGAGTTTATCCATAATATTAGGATATGAAGGGAGATGTTTTAACACATTTTTTTCTTCTCAGTTCTCCTCAGTTACTGAAGTCCTGAAGTGTAAAACATCTCTAACACCACATGAATCATTCTACAAAAGGGCGCTCCAAATTCATGACAAAAAATTACAGATTACCTAAGCGGAGTTCTGCTTTCTCACAGACAGCTTTCTCCTTCAAAGCCATTAAAGAATGGAATAAACTCCCACAGAGTCTGAAACTTTCCTCTGACATGAAAAACTTTTCATTTAATGTCAAGAAATTACTATTGGAAAATCAGCAGTGTCAGCATTAAGAATTGTAACAGGTATGATGTGGTCTTAGTGAGATTTTAATGTATAATTTTATTGTGTAATAATTCATAGTCACAGTGTGTGAATGTGTTTTGTTTATATTGCTTGTATTGTATCTGCTTCTGTGGTATTTCTCACCTGCTCAGGGACTACAGATGGAAACTAGCTTCAGCTATAATCTGGTGTAAAGCATCTTTAATGTATTTGCACATTGTCCCTGTCAAATAAACTAATAAATAAAATAATAAATAAATAAAAAAACCTTGTATGTACCACCACTGTAACATACTGACTAAACATAACATTGTCAGTTTTGAAAATCTGATTAAATATTCAAATGTTTGCCTTTTATTTAAAATAATTCACAACTTAGCTTAGCTTAAAGTTACACTGTGTAAGATTCCCGGTCTTGCGCCTCTAGAGGCCACAGGTGCCACTGCACCGTCGCAAAACGTAAACACTAGGGCCCCTCCTCCTTCTGAAACTGTGCGAGCGTGCGTCTATTTCCATCATTGTTTCAACTTTAGTTGACCTGCTGCTACCTTTGGAAGTTTGGACTGGATCTTCTATAGAGTTAGCGCTAGCGTTAGCTTATCAACAAATATCGCGCAATGGTCGCAGTAAAAACAACTAATAACTGTATGAAAAAGCACGTTCTAAAGAAAAAATAAAGAGGCTAATTTACCTGTCCAACAATAAAGAAGCAAAAACGTGATCTGATTTGCAGCCTTCTCTGTCTCTCATCTGACGCCAGCGAGCAAAAGTCTGTCCGATGTTGACTCTTGTCTGCGATCTGGTGCGGTCCCTTTCACATTTTCTTTTTCTTGCCTCGTCCGACATTGTCTTCATCTTCTTGTGTCCTTCGGCCCTGACGAACTGGCGAAAATAACAAGGCTAAATGTAGCTTCCTGGTTATACTGCGCCTCAAGTCGTTCCCTGTCACGTGACTTTTCCTCAACAGCGGAGCGCTCCCGGCCAAGTTGCGAGGGCGGTTTCTCAGTACAGAAGCCCCGCTCGGAGCAACAGATCCACCTCAGGCCTTATAATCGCTCAAAAAATCACAAAAACAAGTCAGTATGCCCCACATATTTAGGAGAAAAGTTACACAGTGTAACTTTAAGAAAATGTGTGAATTTTACATCAGAATAAACTTGTAGAAGCACGCGGTCGGCAGTCAGAGGAGGATGTAGTGTGACGTTTGCTGTGTGATTGTTTTTTCTGTACATAACATGAATGATGTACTAGTAACGTTTGTTTTTTACATAAACCTTCTGTAATATCTGCCTGTCCAGAGACTGCAGGTGGAAATTAGCAGCTCTGCTAAAACCTGGCACAAAACACATTTCCCTTTTGAGGTCAGTGTATTGTTGTGCATGTCCCTGTCAAATAAATCAATTCAATTCAAAAGCTTCACCAGGATTATCACCGAAAAATACAAATTAAGTTCAAAAGCTCAGGTATTTTTCACTGACTCAGCTCCATCGGGGGTTTGGCTGCTCCTGCCTCCTCCAGAGCGTGGCTGTTTGTTGCATTTCAGTGATGTAAAAGTCAGATTGTTAAAGATCAGAAACATGATTCATGAGCACATGTGAAAGTGGAGTGGGTTGCATTTGAAAAAATCAGATTTGCGCTGTTCACACTGTCACAGAAACATGAGAGACAGGTCACATACGGGCAAAAAAGAAAGATTTGCACCACTTTTGTCTGGAGTCTGAAGATAGCTTTAGAAACACACCATTCACTCTCACATTAATTCATTCATTCACTCTCTATGGGACATTCTCCAGTTCTCCAGTACATGCAGCTGTCTGGACAAAGGTGGGAGGAAGAGGACACAGGGAGGACTCAGAGAGATCAGGAGAAATAGAATATGTCTCTGTTAGAAATAAATTAATTTGATAAATGCATCCAACATTCGACCCCTGCTGGGTCTTCATCAGGGCAGACAATGATACAATAAATGCACAATACACAAATACACAATAAAGGACTTTGAATAATGTCAGAGTGCCTCGGATTCCTCTTCAGTTCTCCAAAATGTTGTCTGTTCCACTGTTGATCCTTGAAGAGCGCCTGGCTTTGACCCACTGCTGCATTCACTCCGTTATCCAAAGAGAGAATTTCAGACCAACTTCAGAGCAGAAGTTTTCCTCCACCTTCGCTCCAGATGAGACACAGCTCATCTTAAAGGCAGGGAACCGTCTTTTATTTACATCCCACTGTAACAGAAAACAGGCAGAGTTTCAGGATTTAACAGTCGACCTTAAAACGAAACATAAAACTAATTGTGTACATGTTTTTCAGCCATTACCCACTTGTTCTTGGTGTAATCCAGCCTCACTCTTCAGTCTCTGGTGATTGATGAGCGCAGGCATTAGCAGTCATTAGGGGCCTCTGTTTGGGGGCCCCACAGCTCTCTCAGAGTGAGGCGTGTCTCACCTGTGGAGCTGTGTGATGTCGTCTGTGATCGCGGTGAGGTTCTCAGCCTGCAGCGGTGTTTTTGTTCAGAGTGACTCACGCAGATCTGTTTCACTGTGACGCAGCTGCACCTGAACAGAGACAATACAAGACCGGCTCGCATTATATTTCTGATCAAAATAAATATGCTACTACTACCAGGGATGGAAGAAGTACTCAGTTTCTTTACTCAAGTATAAGTACAGATAAAGGAGCAAACATTAACTCAAGTAAAAGTTAAAGCCTCACCTTGAAATTTCTACTTAAAGTATAAATGTACTAAGTAAAAGTATTTCTCTCATGAATGAGTTAAATGTGAGGGATTTTGCTGATTCCAGATGAAATGAACAAACTGCTGCAGTAGAAGAAACTGAATCTGTCGCTGAGCTCTTCTGTCTTTATTATTCTGATGTTTCTAAAGCAGTACTACTTTACTGCATCTGTTATATTTAAGTACTGCAATGAGGCCATGACAAAAACACAGGGTTTTAAACCAGAACTCAAAATACTCTGTACTTCAAACCAACTCAGAAATTTAGTGGAGTAAAAAGTACAGATACTTGCTCTAAAATGTAGTGAGGTAAAAGTAAAAGTACCCCTTGTAAAATGTACTTAAGTAAAGTACAGATACATTCAAATTGTACTTAAGTAAAGTAAGGATGGGTCAAATGCAGAGTTGAGGACAATAAAGTGCTCTGTCCGTCTTCTGCGTTCTTTCTGTCGTACGTTGGTCCATTTTCCCAGAGTTCGTAGTTACAGACAACAGAGCAGTACATGCGTTAGCCATTAGGGGGCGCTGGTGAACACAGCTCTGCAGTTACAGCGTTTTTAGGAAGCGACCAGAGCTAAAGTTAGTCTTGGTTTAGAACAGACCAGACCTTGGCTCTTTTTCAATAAACGTGGTGTAAAAACGTCCTCCAGCGCCGCCATGTTTGTTGTTGCTCTTTTTATTTCATCTTGGTAAAATTTTTGACTGTCAGTGATCGCCCCCTGCTGGTTATTTAACATAACACACATGTTGACAGAGAAAACAGTTGGAAGTACAAACGCTGTGATGATAACGCTGAGAACAGACGAATCTATTTATGTACAAAATGGAAGAATAATAACTGAGCCTTAGTGCTACTACAGCAAGGTGAAGGTCCTGGGTTCGATTCCTGGACTGGACAGGGCCTGTGTGGAGTTTGCATGTTCTCCCTGTGTCTGTTTCCTCTGTTTCCCATTCAAAAAAAAACATGTGGGTCAGGACTAACTCTCCATTGGACCATCTTCTGTCGTACACCTCGTATGTAATGACAAATAAAGTACTTTTACTGCTACTACTACTTCTGCCCCCAAACCTGTGTCTTAGGAACCTCATGGCAGCTGTACTACCAAGGATTGGCTTGAAAAAAGTGTTCATTTAGTCAGAATTGAATGCAGAGTTGAACTGTATGTAATAACTACTGCAAGTAACAAGCTTTCTCTGAAATATGTAACAGCTCTGATCATTCGTCTCTGTCTCTGGAGCGTCAGTGCGTGTGCAGAAGTATCAGAGGCTGCTGAGTGATGCTGGTATCAGTGCGAGAGGAGTCCAGAGCTGGAACTGCTTCAGAGACAGAACCTGGAGCCTGTATGTCCACAGCTCAGACAGAGACAGCAGAATAATCACAGGCATGTGGTGAAAAGTGACTGGAAGTGACTCTGTATAACACCACTATCTCTGCTTTTCCTGTGCTTTCTCTGTGCTGACACTTTCCCAGGAGGAGTTTATTAACATTTATTCCCATGGGAGAACAAACTGAGCACAGGTGGAAGAGAAGCACCACCTGTTTCTTTTTTGGTTTGTTTTTTGTTTTTGTTGAGGCGCTGCCCTTCTCCAGAGCTGAAAACGTTGAAACCAGGAAGTTCTCCTGCGTGTTTCTAAAGCCCAGACACCGTCACTGGACTCGTTCTGATCATTTCAGCCTCAAACCTCCGTCACTACGCAGCATCAGCTCAGACATCTATCTGTTAGCATCATGTTGCTAACAGCTAGGGCTGTAACGATACAGTAACTAAATTGACGTCTCAATTTTTTTTTCTTACGGTACAACTACATCGATACCCTTCACCTTGTATCGAATCGTATCGTTTTCTAGGAAGTGAATATCGATACACATGAAATATTGATCGATAATATCGGAAATATCAAAATTAGAAATTTGCTGGTTAAAATAAAGCAAGATATGGCTTTTTGAAAGTAATTTTTGTGTTTTTAATGAAATAAAATGTTAAATTCAACTTTACTTCACTCTCTGTCTGCTGGACATAATCAACCCTGGCCGCGATGCAACATTTGAGAGTAAACTTTTATGATTTTTGGCAAAAAGTTGCTGTATCGATATGAAGGTGCTGAATCGTATCGAATCATTCCAAATTAGCCGATATCCTTCTTGAATCGTATCGAAACAATTTTAATCAATACATATTGTATCGTTACACCCCTACTAACAGCTGTGCTAAATAGCCATTTTATGCTCTGTCCAGTCCCCAGAGTTCTCTGTAGAGTCACAGTAACAGCTCCCAACAGAAGAGGTTTTCCACAGATGCATTATTTTAATATAAAACCTGAAACACCAAAGCAGAGGAGTCACTGTTTCAGAAAAACTGAGGAAGGAATCATTTGGTTTCAGTCGGGTTTTGTGTCTCTCGGTGGTTTCAGCGCTGACCAGGGAGGAACGGTCTGTGGTGGAATTCAGAGGGAGTGTGTTCAGACCTGGAGCTGCTGACAGATCTGAGGCCCTGAGAGCTCCCAGAATGCCGAGCGGCGGGACAGACTGAGGGGGGAGGGGAGGGAGAGAGACAACAGGTGTACACAGGACCAAACCAGGACTAAACCAGGACCAAACCAGGACTAAACCAGGATTAAACAAGGACTAAACCAGGACTAAACCAGGACTAAACCAGGACTAAGCCAGGACTAAGCCAGGACTAAACCAGGACCAAACCAGGACTAAACCAGGACCAAACCAGGACTAAACCAGGATTAAACAAGGACTAAACCAAGACTAAACCAGGACTAAGCCAGGACCAAACCAGGACTAAACCAGGACCAAACCAGGACTAAACCAGGACTAAACCAGGACTAAACAAGGACTAAACAAGGACTAAACCAGGACTAAACCAGGACTACACCAGGACTAAACAAGGACTAAACCAGGACTAAACCAGGACCAAACCAGGACTAAACCAGGATTAAACAAGAACTAAACCAAGACTAAACCAGGACTAAGCCAGGACTAAGCCAGGACTAAACAAGGACTAAACCAGGACTAAGCCAGGACTAAACAAGGACTAAACAAGGACTAAACCAGGACTAAACCAGGACTAAGCCAGGACTAAACAAGGACTAAACAAGGACTAAACAAGGACTAAACCAGGACTAAACCAGGACTAAACCGGGACTAAACCGGGACTAAACCAGGTCTAAACCAGAACTAAACCAGGACTAAACCAGGACTAAACCAGGTCTAAACCAGGTCTAAACCAGGACTAAACCAGGACTAAACCAGGACTAAACAAGGACTAAACAAGGACTAAACAAGGACTAAACCAGGACTAAACCAGGACTAAGCCAGGACTAAACAAGGACTAAACAAGGACTAAACCAGGACTAAACCAGGACTAAACAAGGACTAAACAAGGACTAAACAAGGACTAAACCAGGACTAAACCAGGACTAAACCAGGACTAAACCAGGACTAAACCAGGTCTAAACCAGGACTAAACCAGGACTAAACCAAGGCTAAACCAGGTCTAAACCAGGACTAAACCAGGTCTAAACCAGGTCTAAACCAGGACTAAACAAGGGCTAAACCAGGACTAAACCAGGACTAAGCCAGGACTAAACCAGGACTAAACCAGGACTAAACCAAGGCTAAACCAGGTCTAAACCAGGACTAAACCAGATCTAAACCAGGACTAAACCAGGACTAAACAAGGGCTAAACCAGGACTAAACCAGGACTAAACAAGGGCTAAACCACGTCTAAACCAGGACTAAACCAGGTCTAAACCAGGACTAAACCAGGACTAAACCAAGGCTAAACCAGGTCTAAACCAGGACTAAACCAGATCTAAACCAGGACTAAACCAGGACTAAACAAGGGCTAAACCAGGACTAAACCAGGACTAAACAAGGGCTAAACCAGGACTAAACCAGATCTAAACCAGGACTAAACCAGGACTAAACCAGGACTAAACCAGGTCTAAACAAGGACTAAACCAGGCCTAAACCAGGACTAAACCAGGACTAAACCAGGACTAAACCAGGTCTAAACCAGGACTAAACCAGGACTAAACCAGGTCTAAACAAGGACTAAACCAGGACAAACCAGAAAGTGCCGTACAGATAAACAGAACACAGTGTTGCTCTTTCCTGGCTGAAAAAGGCTTTGTCATGAAGAGAACAGTGATGAGTTCTGTGGTCGTCTCCAGCTCTGAACCAGAGGCTGAGAGGTGAAGCCTGTGTAAATGATATCTCCATAATCCAAAACTGATAAAAAGTGGCTTGAACAATTTATTTTCTATAATTTAATGGAATGCAAGATTTATTTCCGTAATAAAAATGACATCTTTTTGTAACACATCCTTTAAAAGACAGTTTATCATCATTTTCTTGGGACTGGAACAAAAAAATACCCTGACTTGTGACTGAAACATTAAACTACATCCAACTTCTCCTTGACCCTCTTTTGGGTCCTGTCCCGCCAGTTGGGAACCACTGGACCAGACTAAACCACACTGCGAACAAAGAGAGAAGACTTCTGCGCGATGGGACTAAATAAGACCAAGACTTAAATAACTGCAGCTGAAGTTTTATTGTTTCTCAGTGGAAGGTGAGCACATGAATAACAGAGTTCCAGTTTGATGAATGCTCTCTGCAGAAGAACAAAGAGATGATTTCTGATGATTCATGGAAGAAAAATACAGAAATGATGTTTATGTTTTACTAAAAGAGACCAGATGAAGTTCAGAAGTGAAGGTCCCATAGCTCAGTCTGGAGGTGAGAGGGTTTCCTCTCAACTCGTCGTCTTGGTTCTAAAACAAAACGTCTCAAAATATGTTTCAGTTTCACAAAAGAGACGTCAGAGTTATGTCTCCTACGAACACTGTAAAAAATATCTGTAGATTTCATGGTAAAAATCTGTAAAATCTCAACAGTAAAAGACCGTAGTTGATATATCGGTAAAATACTGTTTTGGTTACGATAATTAACTGTATTATTAAAAATAAGGCAAAATTGTATTTTTTAGTTTTATTTTTTGTAATGTATACAGTATAGCACTGTTAAAAAAAGTCCTGTGTTTATTACAGTTTAACACCTTTTGAAAAGATAATAACTTTAAATTTTACAGTAAATGTTGATTAAAACGTAAGTCACAAACTAAAATATACATTAACCTATTTTTTTTGAAAGATAATAACTTTAATTTGCAGTAAATAAACTGTAAAAACAACATTTGTGATAAAATTATACTGTAAAAGGAAATACAGGCCTCTTGTAGTTTTTACGGTAGAATTCTGGCAACCACAGCTGCCAATTTTTTACTGTAAAATTTACAGATTTTTTTTTACAGTGAACATAATCAGTGAAAAAAAGCACTTCTCTTCCTTAAACTTTGTGTCTGATTCATTTTCCTCCCCAGAGCTGTGCACCGTTTTTTGGATAAATAACAGAGCAGACTGGATGTAGAGGGCTTGTTGTTGATTGGTCAGTGCTTCCTGGAGTGGGCGGAGCTTTGTGGCAAGGAGGAAACGAGCGTTATGAGGCCTCAGAAACTCAACTCCAGGTCTGTTTCTGATGAGGAACAACGTTAGAACATGGAGACAGAGAGGAGGACGTTTGGAGAACACAGAGAATATCCTGTGAGTGAGTGAAGATCTGTTTCTTTTGCCTTTTGCGGAACTGAAACGGTGGAAAACCCAGACTCAGATGAAACTCCCTGAAAGTCGCTGAGTCAGGTTTTACTCATTAACTTTTATGAAACGGTGCTCTGTGACCTGAGACCGACCTGAGAGAGAAGGCTCTGACTGGAACCAACATCTCACCAGAATCATAGACTTTAAAAGACACTTACAGGATAAAAGTAAGTTGCATTTTAAAATATAACATTGGAAATTATTAAAGAACAAATGGATAAGAACATTTTAAGCATGCAGACCTTCAGAGACTCTCAGACCTGATCAGGAACCTGGACATTTGAACACAACACTGTTAAAGTTACACTGTGTAAGATTCCCGGTCTTGCG